>JASCZI010241670.1:190847-203669 GCA_036250425.1 Stylosanthes scabra
CTCCTCAAACACTTTTTGAATGGCAGAGTCAATAAGATCAACTCTCATACAATTTTCTGCATCATTCTCTTGAGGGTATCGCATGGCTTTGAAGACATTGAAAGTTACTTGTTCATCATGCACCCTTAGAGTTAGCTCTCCTGCTTCAACATCAATTAAAGCTCGGTTAGTTGCAAGGAATAGCCGTCCTAAAATTAGGGAAGAAACATCATCATCTTCCATGTTTAGAATAACAAAATCTGCAGGGAGAATGAATTTCCTCACTTTCATAAGCAGATTTTCAACTACACCATGTGGAAGTTTGATGGATTTGTCAGCTAGTTGAATGGACATTCTTGTAGGCTTCACTTCTTCAATCTACAGCCTCTTCATCATAGATGATGGCATTAAGTTAATGCTTGCTCCCAAATCACAAAGAGCTTTTCCAATGGTAAGATCACCAATGGTGCAGGGAATTTGAAAGCTCCCCGGATCCTTCAATTTTCTTGGGAGTTTCTGAATTACGGTGCTACAATCTTCAGTTAATGCAACCGTTTCTTGCTCATAAAATGCTCTCTTCCTTGAGAGGAGTTCCTTTATGAACTTAGCTAAAGAGGCATTTGTTCCAATGCTTCCGCAAATGGAATATTAATCTATAGCTTCTTAAACATCTCTAAGAACTTACAGAATTGTTTGTCCTTCTTTTCAGCCTTCAACCTTTGAGGGAAGGAAACTTTTGCTACTGCAGAATTCTGTTTAGGTGCCTCTTTTTCTGCTGGTTTTTGCTTATTCTTCTCTTGTTCGGTGGCGACGAAAGTCTGGGTGAGGTTTTAAAAGCTTGGAAAATTATTCAATGGGTTTGGCCGTTGAAGATTAGAGACTGTTTTGAGACTTGGATTGAATGGAGGGTTAACAAAGTTGATAGAGTGGGGTGGATCATGACTTTTTCCTCGGTGCTATGGAATTTATGGAATCACATGAACATGATCATTTTCAATGGAGGATGTCTGGATCTGGAGGAATTAGGAAGGGATGTGGTTGGAGTGGTGGGGAAATGGATGCATGACAGGAAGGAATTTGTATGCTAGTTCTACCGCGTTTGTGTTTTTTGGATTGTTGCTTGCTACTGTTGAGGTTGCGTCTCTTTTGTTTTGTTTTGTCCTTCTTCCTTTTTGTTTTGAGTTATACCCTTTGAGGCTGAGCCTCCATGACCGTTTCTCCTCTTTTTGAGGTTGTATGGACTATCGAAAAAAAAGCATTGTTCTCTTGTAGAGAGATAACTCTGAATATACAATACTAAAAAGCGTTATGTTTCTTTTTTAATCAAGCTTCATTTCTTCTTCTCTATTCACGTCACAATTCATCTTTTCTTATTCTGTATTTATTTTATGCTTCTTTTCATTCACCAAATCTCTAAGGAAATGCAAGTCAAGCTCAAGATGCTTGCATCTACTATGAAAAAATGGATTAGCAACCAATAAACAGGCACTCTAATTGTCACAATAAATTGTTGGTGACATTGGTTGAGGTATATGCAGTTCACTGAGCAATTGTTAAAGACTCATAATTTCTGTTTGAGCTCCACACATGGATCGATATTCAGCTTCTGTACTACTCCTACTCACCTTTGTTTTTTATTGTTTTTCCAGGATACCAAGTTAGCTCCTAGGTAGACACAAATCCAGTAATTGATTTGCGATCATCAAGGTCTCCCCCCGCCCCCCAATCTGCATTTGCAAGGGAAAGAAGCCGAAAATCAGTGCATTTAGTAAATAAAAGACCTTGAGATATTGTACCTTGAAGATATCCTAGAATCCTTTTAACGTTCTTCCAATGTTGCAGTGTTAGACGATGCATGAACTGAGACACTCGGTTAACAGAGAAGGCAATGTCTGGCCTTGCCATGGTGAGATATTGTAGACCCCTAACAATGAATGTGTACGGTTTTGGATCCTCAAATGGGCCAGAATCATTGTTTGACAATTTTGTGGAAAATAGCATAGCTGTGAGCAAATGTTTGGAATTTTCCACTCTTAGCTCTCTTTAAATGTTCCTTTGCATATGTGGTTTGAGTTACCAGCAACTCCCCTTTAGGCAAATAAGTCCCTTCTAATCCTAAGAAGAAATTCAACTTTACTAAGTCCTTTAAAGGATATATGCAATTGAGTTGTTTGATCAAATCATCTATAGCTTGAGCGTTGTTTCCTGTAACTATTATATCATCCACATAAATAAGAAGATAAATCATATTAGTAGATGCTTTTCTAACAAAAAGAGACACATTAGATCTAGTGTTTTGAAAGCTAAGACCAGTGAGGGTTGTTTCAAACCATAGATAGTCTTGTTTAGTTTACAAACTAGAGTATCACTAGATGGAGTATACCCATGAGGAGGGACCATATATACAGTTTCTTCTAGCTTTCCATTAAGAAATGCATTGTCAAAATCAAATTGTCTTAGAGGTCATCCTAAAGAAATAGCAATGATAAAAATAATTCTTATAGTAGTAGGTCTAACAAATGGACTATAAATCCGCTCATAATCTACCCACTCAACCTAATGAAAACCTTTTCCAACAAGTCTAGCTTTATATCTAATGATTTCTCCTTTTTGATTTTTCTTAATTGCAAAAACCCACTTGCTACTTATAATGGTTGCATTTGAGGGTGGTTGCATTAAGGTCGATGTATTACATTTCAATAAGGCTTGGTGTTCAGCATCCATAACCTTTTTCTAATGAGGGCAGCTCAAGACTTGAGTAACATTGGTTAGAACATTGTGAATAAGATCTAATGGTTGAGCAGCTAAGGCTCTAGGTTTGAAAACTCCTAATTTAGACCTTGTAGTCATAGAATGAGTATTAGTGGATAGTGGTGGAGGAGGTAGACAAGTTTCAATTCCATTAATTGGAACATTGCCTGCAGAAGATGATAAATTTGAAGATGAAAAGGTATCATTTGATGGAGTAGCTGTTGTAGAATGAGCTAAGGAGGTGAAGATGGTGGTGAAGAATCTGTAGAATTATTAGTAGTAATAATAGGCAAATTTGGAGCATTAATGTTATTAGTGTTACATATTGTAATCTCAAATATGGGAGAAGAATTTATAGAAGATGTAGAATTAGAGTTCTGCATAACAGTAGATGAAGGATTTGGGAACATAGTTCTATAAGGAAAGATATTCTCATTAAATTGAACATGTCTTGCAAGATAGATTTTGCCATTTTTCACCAAGTATTTATATCCTTTATGATTTGAATCATATCCAAAAAAATAAACATAACTTAAAATCATCTAATTTGACCCTTTATCTCATAAACCTGACCAAAAGCTATTTATAGTTACAATTTTCAACCATTACTATTTTAATATAATAAATGTCACGGTTTTATTTTCAATATCACTTAGAATAACAGTGGCCATAAAAATTAAGTTACAACCACTTCTCAAAATTATGACTTAAAATATGAAATTAAAACAATTTATCATTAAAATCAAAACACTCACATTCTTAAACCCAAAAAACACACTCACAATTAGTAGATTGAAAGAAAAATAAAAGAAGATATCAAAAAAGAAAAATAGAATAAGTTTCGTTACGGCCGGAAAGTAATTGATTGGAGGCTTATGTAACTTTCCGCATTTTTTATATTTTAAATTTAGTTTAAATAATTTAAAATTTAATTTATATCTCTTTAAAAATAAAATAATAATGAAGTATGAATTTTAAATTCAAATTTTGTGTATCCGAAAAAAACTTAGCCATTCAAATTTTAAAGTGTATCGAAACCGTATGAACCAATTTTTCATCTGTGTCAAAAGCCTTAAAATTGCATAAAATACCATTAATTATTTCAGCTCTGGTGCACAAAGACACAATTTCAGTGCCAACTTTTTTAAATTGCTAGTACAACGAAGTTATCATCACAGCAAGCCAGCTAACAAGGTGCATGTTTCAATTGATCCTGAAATATTAACGAAATAAAATACAAGTTATCATGTCTAATGTCTTCTCATCCATAGAGCTGACAAAATATACCAAAGGCATGTAAACATGGCATGGAAATTTTCATGGATAAGCTCCATGTTTAATAACACATCAAACTCCTCTATGAAAAATTCTAGCCCATTCTACAGTATGTTTGTTGGAAGATCAAAGTGCATTAGAGAGGTGTAAATTTATGCATGAAAATTTTCACCATATTTTTACTCCCCTTCCAAACATAGCATTAGTGGTATATATATCCACATTCTAAGTTAGATATCGAAACTTCAGGAACACAACATCATTGAAATCCTTCATATCACAAACCGTTAGTTATTACTTAACATATATATAAAATGGACAATTTAACAGTCAAGGGCTATTTTGATGCGTGTTGAGAATTTCAGGGACTAAATTGGGCATTACCACTTTTTATTATCATATATACTGTATGTAGTACTATACACTTCTCCATCGAGGTAACAAATTAATTATATCAGCAAAGCTTGTCAAGGATAAGCATATAAAAATTCCAGTATGCAAGTTACAGCTATTACTTCTTTTGGTTATGGTAAAATGAACACAAGACAATTTTCTGCATAAACCAGAACTTAACAGACATATGGATTTGAAGGTAAATAATAGGGTTTTCTCCCCGAGTCACAAAGGTATTGTCCCACAATAACTAATACAAAAGAAGCAAAGCTACCAAAAATTAAAATGAAGTTATGCATACTCATATATGTTTCTGAGATGGAATAGTTCCAACATGATGGTAGCACGGGCTAAGTAAGCTATATGCTCTAACTTCAATTCAATGCAAGAGGGTATTAACTTTAAAAGCAATTGCTGAAACAGCAAAGAGAACTACCTGCAGTGTCACTTGGCCGGATTATCTTAACAACCTGTCGGCACTTCAGTTGATACTAATGATAATCAAAGTGGCCCAAGTGAGATGAGAAATGAAGAAGTTGGGCCAAGTGAGAATCCAATTGGAAACAAAGCTGTGAGGAATAGGAAACCACCAGCTTGGTTGAAGGACTATCAGGTTTGATAGGGTAGTGCCACAGGGAATAAAAGGAGGTGCATTAGGCATGTTAGTTGCATAACAAACTATCACAGGGTTGTTAAATAGGGGGAGGAAAATAGTAGTAGCTGTTGAATCTGAATTTGGTATTTGTTATTTCCCTTACAGTTCTTTATCAATATACTCACATACTCTCTTCTTCTTCATATTAAGAATTCAATTGATGATTACAATAGCTCGATAATTGTTGTTGCTTTTAGATTGATAGATATTCTGTATATTGTTATGGCTTACTTCAATTACAGGTTTAACATCAGTCCATAGTATCTTGAAACAGGGTCACTCGAATTCTAGAGTAATAACCATCTCTCAACCAGCACACAACATTTTTATATTCATACAACAAACTTTAGCATAGAAGTAAAAAATTTCCCTCTCAAGCAAACTAAGTTTTCTTAAAGGACATGCTCTGATATGTTGGTGAAGTGCATCATCAACAGTATTCTTAAGAAAACAAGAACACACAGAAAGCATTAAGAATAAAGAAAACAATTAGAGGAAAGCAACCATATCTCCAGCACCCAACCTACTAACTACTAAAGACAATGGGGAAAAATGGAAATCTTAAGCATTAAAAACTCATATGATTCATGTAACAGCTAGTAGTATATTCCAAATTCAATACAAACCATTGCAAATATTGAATACCAAAACAAATATAGGGCAGGAAGGGAAAATGGAAAACCTCCCAGTGAAATTTGGAAGAAACTTCAGTCACGCTTTTGGGGCAGATCGTTTCATTGTTGGGGAAGAAGGCATTGATCTGTTCAGAAGGATAATCTTTCTTTGCATTTGTTGATATAAAAGCCCTTCCTTATCCCTATCCGTGAACTCGCCAAATTCTTTCCCTACTCATCTCTGGTCTTGTTGATCCCAAAGTCGCCAACCACCAGGGATTCCTACTTTCTGCTGTGTGTCAATAATAGCCAAGATTGATTGGATTTTTTTTTTTTTTTGACTTTTAATTAACTAATTGATGTTTTATTGTTTTAATATATTAAATTTCTAATTTAATTTCTTACATTTTTTATAACTACACAGTTAAAAATTAAAAATAGTAGCAACATAAATAAATTATATAAAAAAATATAAAATTTGACTAAAATTAAAAAGGTCTCTTACATTACGATTTACTACATCACATCAACCACAAAACAAAAAACTAAAGGAAAATTTGAGGAAGCTAGAGCAGGAGGAGCGTCCTCTTACAATAACGGAAAAACAAAAAAAACAAAAAAAGAAACTTGAAGAAATCCAGAAGTTCAGGAGCGTCCTCTTACAATAACGGAAAAACAAAAAAAAAACAAAAAAAGAAACTTGAAGAAATCCAGAAGCTCAGGAACATCACTTCACTGGAAAACCTTCAATATAAACAAAGAAAAAATAATAAGAAATAATAATAATAATAATAATAATAATAATAATAATAATAATAATAATAATAATAATAATAATAATAATAATGAGAAGAAGAAGAAGACATACCCACTAAACAACAACAACACGACGCTTAGGCATTCTTTCCTCAAATAAGCATACCGAGATGCACAAGAAAGTTAGGGCATAACCGAATATTAAAACAAAAATCATGACAGCCTTTAGTATATTGCTAGAATCTAAAAGTTTACATCCTACAATAATAGATAAGGAGATTGCCATAGCAAAGAGCGCCTGAACAATATTTCTAACAGTTAAAAGTTCTACTGGGAGTGCAGCTTTATCAGGAAAATTTTTTGGCATGTAACGAAGAAACATAGCCCTTATCAGGGCAGTTAATAAATAAATAACTGGTAGTGTATATCCAAATATTAATAAAGCGTAGGCTATCATGACATATTTATTGTCATGAGATTTTTTGATCATGAACATTATAGAAATAGTGATTGAAGTTGAAAAAAACACCATCAATGCAATTTTTCACAGATAACAGCGGGGTAGGAATTGCTTGAAGAAAGACTGAGAGTAAAGTATCTGCCATGCTTCAGTGTGAGTGAGTGAGGGACTAAGGGTAGAAAAAAATTGTGTGTGAGTGAGTGAGGGACGTAGAAGATTAGGGTTGGCATTATACTCTTTATATATAGGCGAAGGAAGAGGGGAGAGAGTGGGAAGGGCAGTGAGGAGGAGGGGCGAGGGGGTGCCTCATACTTTTCATGTTGCAGGTACGTTCTTGTCGTGTTCCTCCACATTTCCTGAAATTCTAAATTGTTCCCATGTGGCCATTGTGAAAAAGGGATTTTATTCAGGTGTGGATGTCTCATTACTAGACTTGTCACTCTCTCTATCATTTATTCATTTAATATAAAGACATTTTTAAAAATTAATTATTTTAAATAAAATTCAAAATTTAAGTGTCAAATTTTTAAATATCAATATTTAACAAACTCACTAATTTCTTGTCGTGCATGCTTTAACATGGGGGATTTGATGCGGAGGCACGCAAATTAAATTTTTAATATAAATAATACATTAATCAGCCAAATACACAATACAAATTATTCCCTTTTCCATGAAATAAAATCTATCCCCTTTTTATTTTTTTCACAAGATCCTTGTCACCCGCAAAAAGTTATCTTATAATCTCTCTTGCCATGCTAACTAAATATTTTTTGGAATTATTCACAGGCTTCCATATTTTTATTTTTATCGACGAGGTGTTCTTTCATCTGCTTAAAGCACCAGCTTCATTATACAAGTTCCTGAAACATAGGGAGAATGAAATGGAGCATGGTGGAAACATGGAACATAGGAAGATGAAGAATAAGGAGAGATTAATAATAATAATAATAATAATAATAATAATAATAATAATAATCTCTCCTTATTATTATTATAATAATAATAATAATAATAATAATAATAATACGGGTTTTCTGCTCTTAGTTAAACATAAATAACTCGTTAAAAAAAGATATTTTATGTTTCTAGTCACAAAAAAACATAAATAACTCGTTATCCTCTCTAAATTAATTTTTATTCTTTTTACACACATTAAAAAAAGAATAAATCAATTGTGCTTGTTATAGTCTGATATATATATTTTGAAACTGGAATTACCTATATATAAAAGTATATTAATCTAAAATAAATAAAATTTATAATAGTTTTTCTAACTTTACTTTTAAAATAACTAAATATTTTTAATTTAATTTTGGCACGTTAGAGTGAGTTTCAAAAAAAAGTTAATGCATCTATTCCATTTAATGGTTTATTGTCACATAAAAAAATAATTATCATTTATCTTCATTGTACGAATAATCATCTAAAAGAACAGTTATGATTGATTATGTAAAAATATTTTATTATCAATGTACTGAATGTATCTTCAAAGGGTTTTGGGACTTTCGGAGTAACCGGAGATGCCAAGGAAGAAGGCCAGAGGTTTATGTGAGAGGTAGGTAGCGCGCTAGAGAAGAATCGCCAAATAAGGATTTGGGAGTCTCCGAGAGCACAGCAATTGGATAGGGTTTAGAAGACGTACCTGAGAGAAGAGCTGATCTTTCCTTTATGTACCCGTGGCGAGCCCGATTACGTAAGAGTTGGTTAACACCGGCTTAGAGTATCCGACATTCCAGGGCTTATCTTTTGGTGCGTATAAGTCGGATGGTCGGTTAACTCTTCGGCCTGGTCCGTGTCCCGTGTTGGGCTTGGTTGAGGTCAGAGTCCATGTTTGGTCTTTGGGCCGTGCAGGCCCAATATCCAGAACAGTTGCCCCGAACTTATGGAGTTCGGAGAATTCGAGCCTCGTAAGTTGATGAGTTTACATGCACTCACGTCGGATCTTCGGCGGATCCGACTTTCCATTGATCTGCCTCGAATTCGGGAGCGGTTACGTCGGGGAAACGAAACGTTGCTCGGAGCATGTTCTCGAAGCTTCTGGCATTAGAAGCGTCAGTTTCGATTTGACAGTTGACATAAGGTCATTTCGAAGAACGTGGGGAGAGAAAACATTTCGTTGGACTTCGTGCTTTCTAATGATGTTCATTTATTGAGGAGAGGCTGCTATTACCGTTTTGCCCTTTAATTTGAAAAGAGTGATTAATGAAGAGGGGCGGTTTTACCCATTTTGTCCTCCCTCCTTTTTTAAATGAAAAAAGAAGGGGAGAGGGAGTTTTAGTTTTCATTTCTGCTTCTAAGTTTCCTCCCTCTTCATATTTCCTCTTTTTCTTGTCTCTGCCATTGTTGATTTCTGCTTCTCCTTCCTCCTTTCCTTGCGGAGTGCCACCCATTTCAGAAGGACTTCCAGGCAGTTGCTTTTTCCAAGCGTCAGGTAGCTTTTAAGGTAACCTCATTTCCCCTTCTCTTTCCGCCTCTTTGTTTTAGTGGGTGGTGGTGTGGTTGTTTTCTGGGGTTGCTTCGGTCGTGTCTTTTCTTTTGATAGGGGGGAGGAATCAACGCTTGGCCCTTGACTACGGCCGTCGCCGCCGTTTTATTTTTCTTTTTTAAGAATTTTATCATTCCGGCTGTGTTTGATTTTTCCCTTTCCTCTCATCAGGTGAAAAATTGCGGAGAATCCTGGTGACAACCAAGAGGGTGGGGCGGCCGAGGCGGTTCAGATGCCGCATGAGGTGTCTTTGTTGTATAGGTGGGTGTCTTCCGACATCTTGGGGGCACCGTTGATCTTAAATCAGGCGTATTTGGATGAATTAAAGGGAACGGGGGTAATTTTCGGCGGTGGAGATTTGGAATAGAGGTATAAGGTTGAGGCCGCTCGTCGGGGTGAGAGGGTATGTTATATGAATTTGGACCACCCGACGAAGCCGCACTATATGGGTGAACGAGGTGATGTTCACTGAGTTCGACATTCGTGTCCCCTTCACCGACTTCCAACAGCATCTCCTTCTCCGAGCATGTATTGCTCCGTCACAGCTTCACCCCAATGCTTGGGCGTCTATCCGATGCTTCGAGCTAGTGACCGAGTGGCTCCAACTGCCGCAGGAGCAGGAGGTCTTTATGTGCCTCTTCACGTTTTACTCTGCCAATACTCAGGGTAAAACGAAGAAGGGTTACATGTCGATGAGGCCGACAAAGTATAGGAAGATTTTTGGTCTCTTCGAGGACTCTTTTCATGACTTTAAGGGTCGTTATTTCAAGATTTTGCCGGTCGGAGAACATCGGCCGTTTTGGCTGAGTTTAGAGAGGGAGGGCCGGTTTCCGTCATATTGGACTGACCGAGCCGGATTTGATGTCGCTCCAGTGACTTACAAGGGTTTGAGGGAGGAGCAAAAGGACACGGTTGATATCCTGACCGCTCTTTTTGCAAAGAATAACTTAGCGCCGAAAGCTTTATTGGGTAGGCCGGACGAGGCCCGGAGTGACGTTGGTATGGGGAATATTTTTACTCTGCTCTTTTTGCAAAAATTTTTGCTTTATTTATTGCATCTTTGATATTGATTGTGCTTTGTTTTGTTTGCAGTGAGCATGGCGGGGAGCAACGTTACGCTGAATCGCCTCCGTGGTTTGGTCCGTCCTTCTCCTTCCGCGGGCGCTGCTGTTCCGACCACACCGGTGGTTGGTCATGCTGGGTCGGGTCCGTCTTCGACGGCTCGGGGTAGCGCCCAGCCGGCTCAACCGACCCCTAATGTGATCATTACTCCCGAGGAGGGGAGTTCAAATGATGGGGGAAGAAACGCCGAGGTGGCATCTCCGGTTCGGGAGCAGCATATAGCTTCCCCTTCTTCCAGCAGGTGATCGATACCCCTTGAGACCTCGGCTGCTAAGAGGCAATGGACGGAAACCTTGGCTCGAGAATTTAGCCCTTTAGACCGATCCTTTGACGCCTCCAAGTTTATTGCCGAAAACTTGTTGGGACCTAAGGCTCAGGAGGTCCTCCGAGATTACCACCTTGTGGAGAGCTTCCGTTGGGTCTAGTGGGCCTTGCTGAAGTCCGCAACGATCATGAAGTCCGTTGAGCCTCGCTTGACTATGATGGACAAGGCGGAGAGGCATAATCAGCGGCTGGTCGGTGACTTGAAGGCTCTCAACCTTCAAAACGTCGTGTTAGAGGAACAGCTAAAGGATGCCGCTGCGGCCAAGGAGAAGCTTGAAGGAGATTTGAAATCTGCCGAGAAGAACTTGGAAGTTCTAAGGCAAAAGAAAGATGAGGAGGTTGCCACCGTTCAGGGTCGGATCATGGAGTTGGAGTCCGAGGTACAGAAGCTCAAAGACTCCGTGGTTGCCGAGAAGGCTCGTGCCGACCTTGCTGAGGGGAAGATCCCGGCCTTGGAGAAGCAGCGAGATGAGAATACCGAGGATGCCAAGGCTGCTGTAGCGGCAACCGAGGTGGTCTTGAACGCGCGGCTAGCTGTCTTGATTCCGGATTTTGATACCTCACAGATTAGCTTCTTCAAGGAGGTTGTGAACGGAAAGGTTGTGGATATTCAGATGGATCCTCCTCCTTCATAGTTTACTTTTTGTTCTTTTAAACTTAGTAGTTTATTTTGCGAACAATTGTATGAACAATGTTTGTTTGTTGGGGAACCCGTCGTGCCTTCTCTGGGTTGGATTCCCGTTTGAACATCTTGTAACCGGATCTGTCGGGCCGTTTTTACCGGGTCGGATCTGCTTTGATTAATCATTAACTCTGTTTTTGGTTAGTTTTGTCTAAGTTTTTATACTTAGCCGTTTTTGAGTTTCTTTGTATATATAACCGTGTTGTGTTTCCTTTCGGATTTGGTCTTTTCTTATATAGCCATATTCGGCATGACTTTTGGACTTAGTCATTTTTCGTTGATGGAAGGGAGTGATCAGTTCCCATTATTCGACATGTGACCGTTTTGTTTCGTCTCTCGAACAAGCGAGAGGTAAAAATGGATGTCGTTCAACAGGTTTAATTGAATTCGGAAATGATAATTTATTTAATAATGGGGCCTCGTTAAAAAACCTTCCGATGTTGGATAGGGAAAAGAGTACCCCTTCTATCAAGAAATGCGAACATAAATGCAAGAAATAATCTAAGTTTAAGATGATAATCTATACTAAGGCAAAGGATGAAAAAGAGTGCTTAAGAGTAAAAACGACGAAGGTTAGAGGTATTCCAGCTTCTGGGAATTTCTGCTCCGTTGAGTCATTCTAGTTTGTACGCACCTTTTCCAAGGTCGTCAGTTACCCGGTATGGTCCTTCCCAGTTCGGTGTCAGCTTCCCTTCTCCCGGTGTTGGGGGTCCAATGTCATTCCGACATAGGACTAGGTCGCCAACTTCAAAGTGTCGTTTGACCGTCCCTCTGTTGTATCGGATGCTCATCCTTTGCTTGAGAGCCAATTCTGATAGGTGAGCTTGCGTCCGAATTTCTTCAACGAGGTTTCTGTCGGCCGATGGATCCTCCGACCCTAAGAGTAGTCGTGGGCTAGGTTCTCCGATCTCGACCGGTATTATGGCATCTACCCCGTATGTTAGTCGGAAGGGTGTTTCTCCGGTTGATGACTGTGGGGTGGTGCGATACGACCATAGTACTGAGGCTAACTCTTCGGCCCATAACCCTTTTTCTTCATCGAACCTCTTTTTGATGCCTTTGACAAGTACCTTGTTAGCAACTTCTACTTGTCCGTTTGCTTGAGGGTGTTCAACCGAACAGAATCGCTGATTGATCCCGAACTCGGTTGCCGATTCTTGGAACTTTCGATCGGCAAACTGGGTTTCGTTATCCGTGATGAGGACGGATGGGATGCCGAATCTCGTGATTATCTACTTCCATACGAACTTCCAGCATTTAGCCGCCGTGATGGAGGCTAGTGGCTCGGCCTCAATCCATTTAGTGTAGTAGTCAACGGCTACG
>JASCZI010241670.1:203679-222937 GCA_036250425.1 Stylosanthes scabra
AAAGATATTTCGGTTGACCTGGTGCTAGTGGAAAAGGACCGACGAGGTCGATTCCCCACATGTCGAAAGGTCGTTCCGATGATATGGGTACCATCTTTTCTGGCGGAGCTTTGTGGAAGTTGGCATGGAGTTGGCATTTTTCACAATTTTGGACAAAGTTGATGGAATCCTTCATCATGGTCGGCCAGTAGTAGCCTGCTCGGATGAGCTTCCTGGCTAGCGACTTTCCGCCATCGTGGTGTCTGCAACATCCTTCGTGGACTTCCCTTATCACATAGTCGGTTTGTGTCGGTCTGAGGCACTTCAGGAGGGGTAAGTCGATGCCTCTCTTGTACAATTGGTCGGAAACGATGACAAACTTAGCTGACTCCCTTTTTATCCTTTTTGCTTCTTTTTCATCGCAGGGGAGGCTCCCAGTTTCTAAGAAGTCTTGGGTAGGGGTTATCCAGGTTGTGGCCTTGGTGATCGGAAGGCAATCCACTTCGGCCGTGGACACCGAGGGTTCTTTCATGACTCCTTGGAGTAGGGATCAATTTCCCGAACCGGGTTTGGTACTAGCTAATTTGGATAAGAGGTTGGCTCTGGCATTCCGTTCTCGTGAGACATGGGTGATTTCCACTTTGTCAAATTTTTGGAACGCACTTTTTACTTTAGCTAAGTATTTTTGGAGAAGTGCGTCTTTCGATTGGTAAGTCCCATTGACTTGAGAACTTACAACTTGGGAATCAGTGCAAATCTCTAGGGACTTCGCTCCGACTTCTTCGGCTAGCGACAATCCTGCTAGGAGAGTTTCGTACTCCGCTTGGTTGTTTGAGATTGGAAACTCATATCTTATGGATTGCTCTATCATCAACCCTTCCGGGTTTTCTAAGATGACACCGGCTCCTCCGGAGTTTGGAGTGGAAGATTCGTCTACTTGTAACTTCCATGTTTTGGCCTCTTCTGTCATGGTTCCGGCGACGATCATCTCGGCTAGAAAATCTGACATTGCTTGCGCCTTGATCGCCGTCCGAGGTTGGAATTGGATGTCGAATTGAGATAATTCAATGGCCCATCCGAGCATTCGCCCAGCTAGGTCGGGTTTCTGCAGGATGTTCCGTATCGCCTGATCGGTTCGAACTATGATCGTGTGGCTTTGGAAGTACGGTCGTAGTCGCCTAGCTGTTACGAGGAGAGCGAATGCCAGTTTCTCAATCTTGGAGTATCTTAGTTCGGCTTCGTGTAAAACTCGGCTCGTGAAGTAGACGGGCATTTGATTACCCGATTCGTCTTCTCTCACTAGGACCGCCGCGACGGATTCGTTGGTAATAGATAAATAGAGGTATAGAGGTTCTCCAATGATTGGCCTCGTCAGGACCGGAGGTTCCAGGAGTATGGTCTTGAATCTTTGGAATGCCTCTTCGCATTCTACCGTCCATTCAAAGGTGATTCCTTTCTTCATTAATTTGAAGAAGGGTAAGGCGTTCCTTGCCGACGCTCCGAGGAAGCGAGATAGCGTCGTTAGCTTGCCGTTCAGCCGTTGGACCTCTTTTAAGTTAGAGGGGCTAGGCAGTTGTAGGATTGCTTCGCACTTTTTGGGGTTGACCTCTACTCCTCTTTGGGTGATCATAAACCCGAGAAATTTTCCTGCTTCCATGCTGAAGGCGCATTTTAAAGGGTTTAGCCTCATTTTGTATTGCCTTAGAGAATGGAAGACCTCTTCAAGGTCGGAAATCAAGTTGCTAGGGTCTTCCGTTTTTACGAGCATGTCGTCCACATAGACCTCTATTTTTCGGCCTATGAGATCTTTGAAGATTTTTGTCATCAGCCGTTGGTAGGTTGCGCCGGCGTTCTTGAGGCCAAACGACATAGCCGTGTAGCAATAAGTCCCATCTGGTGTGATGAACGCCGTTTTTTCTTCGTCGGGCTTGTGCATCGAGATTTGGTTATATCCCGAGTATGCGTCCATGAAAGAAAGGTACTTGTAGCCGGAGGAGGCATCTACAAGTCCGTCGATGTTGGGAAGTGGGAAGGCATCCTTTGGGCAGGCTTTGTTCAGATCGGGGTAATCAACGCACATTCTCCATTTTCCATTTGCCTTTTTCACTAACACCACATTGGCTAACCAAGTGGAGTAGGGTAGTTCTCGTATAAAACCAGCTTCCAGGAGTGCCTTGGTTTGCTTCTTAACCTCCGACGCCCTATCATCCGACATGCGCCGTTTCCTTTGGGCCACAGGACGGTGTTTTGCGTCGATGGCAAGGGAGTGTGACATCACCGAGGGGTCGATCCTTGGCATGTCGACTGGGGTGAAGGCGAAGGGGTCGCCGTTATTTCTGAGGAACTCCGACAATTGTTGCTTAAGCTCATATCGTAAGTTCCGATTTAAGAACGTGTGGCATTCTAATGAGTCTTCGATTTGCACTTTCTCGAGGTCTCCTTCGGGCTTCGCCCGATGTTGCTCTTCTATCCTAGCGTCAAGGTCGGCTAGGTAGACACCGACGGCATCTCGGGATTTTGTTCTAAGAGCTAGGTTATTATGACTGCATTTCTCGGCCATTACCCGATCTCCGTAGATGGTACCGAAATCACCCGAGTCTGTCTCATATTTCATCACCAGGAATTTGGTGAAAACAGCCGCAGAAAAATCATTAATCGTCTTCCGACCTAAAATGACGTTGTACGCCGTCGAGTCTTTCAGGACCACAAACTCAGCCATGACCGTTCTCCGGGAATTATCGGCTCTGATGGAAATCGGGAGCTCTATGCTTCCGTTCGGTTTGATGAAGTGGTCGCCGAGTCCCATGACTCCGGGTTGGTGTGTCTTCAGGTTATGATCCTTGAACCCTAATACATCGAAAGTATGTCGGAACATAATATTGGAGTCTGCGCCTGTGTCGACTTAGATTCTCCGGACTATACCCGGGCCGACGCCAGCCGAGATCACCATTGGTGCGTCGGATTCGGCCACTCCGTTTTCGAAGTCTTTGCCGTTGAACGTGACCGCCGGCATTCGCGGGGGGGCGCTTCGTACGACAACTAGGATTTTTAGATCCTTTTTTGTGGGCTGACTTAGATTTCTCCGTATGGTTAGCCCCGATTATCACGGGAACTATAGGCATCATTTCCTCGGCCTCCCTGAGGTTCCGAGGATTCCGAGTTTTCGGTCCTTCAGACCGTTCTCGGCCAGCGTTCCTGGGTTCACGAATGATTTGAGTGAATTCGTTGAGCTTTCCTTCTCTGATCGCTTGTTCAATAGCATCCTTGAGGTCATAATAATCTTGTGTTTTGTGTCCGTATCCTTGATGATAATCACAAAACAAGGTCTTGTTCTTGGCATTTTGGGTCCTTCCTCGTAGAGTTCTGGCTCGAGGTAGGATGTTCTTGTCAGAGATTTGTTGGTATACTCCGTGATTGAGGCTATCAACGGGGTGTAGTGATCGTACTTTTGTTTGCTGAACTTAGGGTTTCCCCTTTGTCCTTGTTCCCGTTGAGTGTCCCTAGGGTGCGCCGTTGAGGCGTTTCCTCGGGGCGTCGATTGTAGGTTTTTGGTAGCTGCGACTACTCGGTTGACTTCTTCGTGGTGGATGAACTCCTTCGCTTTGGCTTGCATCTACTTCCGAGTCCAAACCGGCTTGGTGGTTAACTGCCTTCAGAAGTCGTCGTTGGCAAGGCCGTTGGTTAAGCATAAGCTCGCTACTCCGTCTACCAATCCGTCAATGGTTTTGCACTCAGCATTGAACCGTTCAATGTATTTTCTAGTAGTCTCGTTGGGTTTCTGAACGACAGCAAGGAGGTTGATGGGGTGTTTGTGGCTGTCGATACTTGTCGTGAATTCATTGAGGAATAACTCTCTTATCTCGGAATAAGTGGAGATGGATCCGGCTGGCAGCGACGTGAACCATTGTGCTGCCAGTCCGGTCAAAGCCACCGGAAAGGCTCGGCATTTGACCTTATCGATGGACCCGTCACAAATCATCCGATGTTCAAAATCGTTGAGGTGAACGTAAGGGTCTGTCGATCCGTCATATTTCATATCAGTTGGCTTCGTAAAGCCCTTGGGAAGTTGGACCTTGAGGATCCGATTCGAGAACGGTGTATGTCCGTCAACGGGCGGGATTCATTCTCGTCCTCGTGTCTTTTTATAACGACGAGGTCGTCTTCGTCTCTGTTCCCGAGAATCATCCGAGGAGGATTCTTGGTTGTCCTTGCTACTTGGGTGACGTCTTCGCCGAGTCGGCGTTCTCTCGCGGGGCAGAGTGCGTTCGCGAGGCGGAGTGCGTTCGCGAGGCGGGGTGCATTCGCGCCTGCGAGTTGGGGATTTGGACTTAGATCGGGTTTTTCGCCGATAGGGAGAACGTCGTTGCAACCTTAAGTCCTTCGTGGCGCTTTTAAGCTCCACATTCTCCTTTCGGAGTCCTTTAACTTCGACCTCCATAGCTTGCATGCGATGTCGATGGTCTTGGATCATTTGGGCGTTATCCGAACCGATCCCGCCGAATGGTCTGGGACCTGGATCTCCGGAGCCTAGCCTGTCAAAGGCGCTAGTGCTTCGTTGGCCTCCAGAGTTGTCTCTGCCCGAGTTGGGTTGGCCGTTTTGGGCTCCGCCCGTTTCAGCGTTCCGGCCAGCCGACTCCTGGCTGCCATTCGCAGTTGCATTGAGGTCGAGATCGACCTGTTGCTGGTTCTGTTGTTGATTCTGGTGACGCTCGTCTCCAGAGTGATCAGTATATGGAACTCCTTCTTCATCTTGGTTCACCATCGTTGGTTTTTGTTGGGAAGTCTCCACAGACGGCGCCAATGTACTGAATGTACCTTCAAGGGCTTTTGGGACTTCCGGAGTAACCGGAGGTGCCAAGGAAGAAGGCTAGAGGTTTATGTGAGAGGTAGGTAGCGCACTAGAGAAGAATCGCCAAATAAGGATTTGGGAGTCTCCGAGAGCACAGCAATTGGGTAGGGTTTAGAAGACGTACCTGAGGGAAGAGTTGATCTTCCCTTTATATACCCGTGGCGTGCCCAATTACGTAGGAGTTGGTTAACACCGGCTTAGAGTATCCGACATTCCAGGGCTTATCTTTTGGTGCGTATAAGTCGGATGGTCGATTAGCTCTTCGGCCTGGTCCGTGTCCAATGTTGGGCTTGGTTGAGGTCAGAGTCCATGTTTGGTCTTTGGGCCGTGCAGGCTCAATATCCAGAACAATCAATATATTAAAAAATGGGTTTAAAATAGTTGGTTAAAAAAGAAAATAAAACAAAATAAAGGAATATTTTGTAATTTGCAATAAAAGAAACACGGGTTTCAATCATAATTATTTTCTAAAAGGGCACTGCCTAGTTACAACATGGATTGCTCTTACTTCTCCTTCTTTTCTTTTTTTTATTTTAGCTTTAGAATTTTTGTTGGTTATTGAAAAATTGTAGCCTTTTTTTAGAATGACAGTTGGTGACTTGGTGTCAATGTGAGAGTGCTTTGTCGTTCCACCTATCATGGTAATACTTATTTGTTTTATTTGCTTTAGTCCTTTTTGTCCTTTTTTCTGTGTGACACTATTGTCCTTTTTGTCCTTAAAAATAAGGAAACAGTTTATGCATGAGCAGGTTTTCCTTTGACACTATTGCTTGTAGCGCGATGAGCAAGGACTGTCCAATAAAAAAAAATTAAAGAAAACAAAACAAAGAATTGAAAATCATTGGTATTGTTGTTTTTTTACGAGTTGTTACTTGTTATTTCACTTATAAAAGTTTTATATAATTTTCTATTCCTAATGTTTTAATATTTTAGATTTTATAATAAATCTTAAAATTAAAAGTTGTTGGAAATAATATTTTTTACAATAAATATCTTTTTATAAAAAATATTATTGTCGCTATCTTAGATTTGTCTAAATAGTAAAACTAAATAAATACTTTTCATAATTACCAATACTTCTTCTGTTTGTATTTTTTTAATTTCATAGTTAAATAGAAAATAAATTTTCTTGTTGTTCTTGATTATTGCATTATACAATAAAAAATAAAAAGTCTTAATAGTCAATATTAAGAAAACAATAGGAAGCCAATATCATTTTTCATTCTTTTTTTCTTATCACCCATTATTTTTCTAATTACACTTATTGACTCCCTATTGGTCCTCTAACGTTGGTTTTGTAGCATTACTCAACAAAAAAAATTATTGGGTAAAACATATTTTTGGTTTATAATAATGTTTAAATTTTGGTTTGATATGTTTACTATGATTATTTTGTTAATAAAGATGCTATCCAATACCTATAAATATATATAAATATATGATATGATGACTATTTTTTGTTTCACAACGAATCTTTGTAAAACAAATTAAATTAAGAGAGGTTTTTTTTTTTACTTGAACAAGTAGTTTTGGCCAACCAAATGCAATCAAGTGATTTATTTGTATGCTAAATAGAATATTATTTACGTGCAAAATAGAATTTTATTTATGTGCATTTTTTTATACTATTTTACACCCAAATAATTTTCTATTTAGCATACAAATAAATCACTTAGTTGCATTTGATTGGCCAAAACCACTTATACAAATAGCATTACCCTTATAGAATTATGGTGAGATGACAAGGAGCATAAGTCAAATGATTTTGGAATTTCGTGATAAAATATTTATATGATTTTAATTTTGACCCATCTTTCATAATTTATTATATTATTGTATTTACAGAATGACCTGTAAGTCTTTTTATATTTAAAGAGATCAAGTTTACTATTGTATATCCAAGTGTATAGTAGTTAATGGGTTTTAGTGTTCTTTCCTCGGCTTTAAACAACTTTTTTTTTTTATCAATTTATTGATTATTAATATGAACTATACTACACCAATTTGATATTGTCAAAATTAATTTGATATGTAACAAAGTTATTCAACTGATAGTCACCAAAAAATAAAAAAGTTGTTCAACTGATATTTTCTTTAGTATCGTAATTACTTATATATATTTTTGCAAATCAATACTTAATCTAAACCAATATTTAAATATAGGCCTGACAATGGGTAGGTAAGATAGAATTTAGTCCCAATCAAAACCCTACTCGCCAGTTGATATTTCATTTATAACTCAATCATATCCTATTTGCGGGTTGAGAACCTCTCAACTCTAATCCTATCCGCACTCAACCTGTGGGGATATATTCAACCCTCCCCGGGACGACGCGATGCAAATGTGAGGGGAGAGCCGCGATGGTGAGCTTTTGACGGCTACTTCAATGCTTAGGATTCGTAAGAGAACGAGAGAGTATGATGTTCATGATATTATGTGAGTGTTTGAGAGTAGGATTGTCGCAGCAAAGTATGGAATGCGAGGTTTAATTAATTTAAAAATTAAGGTTTGTAAATTTCATATTAACATATTCAATGTATGAAAATTGAAAACTGAAGTCATAGTTGAGTGGTTAAGGCTCTTTTATATAACTAAGAGGTCATTTCTATCCTCATCACTAACATCTTTGAAGATTCCTTGAGAGGGGGGTGAATCAAGGAATGCAAATGCTTTTTCGAATCAGGAGATAAAACTGCAGCAGATGTAGGAGATAAAAACAGAATTCGTCTCTTAACAACAAAACAGCAAACAAACATAAAAGAGATAGAGTAGAAGAATGACACCATGATATATATTGGTTCGATCTCCCCACTTGAGATCTACGTCCAGTCTCAACCACTCACAATGGTAGAATTTTCACTATACTTTGTTCAAGTACAAACACCAATGCTTGAGAACACACTCCACTCTCAAAACTAACAACACCTAAGCTTCACTTACTTAGGATTTTTCCTCTAACACCTAAGTTTCACTCACTTAGGAATTTTCTTACAACTAACAACCTAGTTGTATCTCTCACAAAAATAAATATGGCTTTGAATCTCTCTCACTTTGCCTTTTATGATATATATGATAAACCAAAACTAAGGCTAAGCAAGAAAACAAAAAGAGAAGAAGAAAGCTTTAAGCTCTCTTGAAAAGATGAACAATGTATTGTAGTTGTGTGCTCTAGCTGCTGGAAATCCTTCTCTATTTCTAGTTGAACTTGACTTAATGAGCACTCATGAAGATTTGATTAAGGACTGTCAATTTTTGCTTGTTGATCACTCGTGCGTTGATTTTATGCTTGTTGTCCAAGTACATGATGATTTCCAAATCTTTCCTTTATGAACGTTACTTAATCTCCAAGAATTTGAATCTAGTCCACTTTTTGTGTTATATTCATTTGGACCTACAACACTAAATACACATATCAAACATACTAACATCTTTGGGCTATTAATCCAAAACCCAACTAATGTTTGTCATCATCAAATATCCAATATTAACTTTGGACTCAACAATCTTAAAAAAATCATGTATTATATATGGGGTGCGGGGTTGGGCGGATATGGTTGAATCTAAACCCTAACCCTACTCTACTCGCAAAAAAACTTACTCTACCCTCAACCCGCACCGCTGTAGATAGGGTTGGCAACCCGATCCGAGTGGGTTGGATAGGGTTGAACCCGTAGATATGATTAGTGTTACCACCCCTACTTAAATATAAATAAGTTTATTTAATATAGTGTTAAAACTGTTGGGCCACCGTGGGGAGCAAAACTATCGAGGAGAGACTTTAGGGAGGAACCAAGTGAGGGAACAACAGATGAGAAGACACAACATCCAACTCAAAACCTTAAGATGTCAAGTAAATGGGTCTCTCATCTTATAAACTCCTCACTCTTCTTTGTTTCCTTCAGTGTGGACTAACTTTAGTGCCCACTCACACTTGAACCCCAACAATCTCCCCCTCAAGTGTAAGTCTCCACATTGAGCACATCTCTCCTAGCTCATTCACCTTGTCCCACATCTTCTGGGCATTAGTTTCAGTGTCAACATGCATATACACACTGTGATCAAGCCATTGCCTAATCAAAGCAACTGCTTTCCGGTGCAACTTCTTCCATTCAGCATCAGACTTAGTACCTTTGGCTTTATCTCCCTCAATAGGATAATACAAGTCCTTGTTATACAACATATCTTCCATGAGGGTCTTTCAAATAGAGTAATTTTTAGAATCAAATTTGGCCATATTTGGCCTATGCGTATTTTCTTCCTCCATTTAATCAGCACAGAATAAATAACCAAAGCTGTTGATATCACTTTGATGGGAAAATTCAGGTTTAAACAAGAACCACAACGTATTAATTTGATAATATTTTTCCACAACATGTGCAATTAAATAGGCAATACCAAAGATACTCCAAGCAGCAGATAATATGCAGAAATTAAGAACAGGAGACACACACAATTTTTATGGTGGGAAAACCCCCAAAAGTGGGACAAAAAACCCACGGGACCTAGTCTAGTAAAATCTTCCACTATCAATAATAATGGGTACGCAATCAGTCCTCCTAGTAGCACTAGGGTATGTCAACAATCAACATAATACATCATCACAACGGATGGAATCAACATAAATTCTCCACAAAGTGGGTATCTTAAATCAGACACAAGAGAAGGTAATAACACTAGCATGTTATATCCTAATGTTCAGCACTACACCAAGAATAACATACTAAAATCTCATAAGAAATGAAACAAATTTACCAAGTCAAGATGTGCACATTAGAACCGCCCTTTTCCACTATTTCTTCTTCTCTTCCGTCGCTGATAGTTCTCTCTCTCTCGACCATCTCTCTTTTCTTTCTACTGAAACCTAATTCTTCTTCTTCATATTATTATTATTATTATTATTATTATTATTAGGGATAACGATATTTTTAGTCACAAAGGTTTTGGGATAAAATATTTTAGTCACAACCTTATTTTTTATTTAAAATTAGTCACAAACGTTGCAATTTTTTTGAAATTAATTTACGATTTTGTCCTTGTGTTTATAAACATTGCCGGTTTTTAAAGGTCTGACCGATAAACCGGATTTTAGAGAGCTGAACCGATTCTTTTATTTGAATAAGTGAATGTGAACTACATTCACAGACCCTAGCCCCCATTCGTTCAGAAAGAAGAGAGAAGTAACTCTCATTCACATCCACTGTCGCCGCCAGCAGCATCTTGCAATCCGTCCACGGTTGCGCCGTCGCAAACCAGACCGAAGCAGCGTCCACCGTCGCGCCCTGGTCCGTGCAAGCCGCAACCTGCCTCCGAGCCGGCGCTGCCACCAGCGATTCGTCCCTTGTCGCAGTCGCCCAGTCGTCTCGCCTCTGCTCGCCTCCTCGTCGCCTGTGGTCACTGCCGCCCGTTGCCGCCTTTGCTTGCTGCCGCCTGCCACGTCGTTGCTGCTCATCTTCAAAAAAAGATAATTTGAAACAGGGGCTTCGAGGCCCCCACCCCACACTCACTCTTCTCTCCCACATGCCAAGTCCCATGAAACCCTAGCCTCCTCTTGTCAGTTGTCACAGCCACGAATCGGAGGACCTCGGCGTCGCCGTTCGCCGATCCTTCGCTGCTCCAACACCGTGACCACCGTCAGTAGTATGTCACTCTTAGTCGGTGTTGTTCACTGTTATTTTAGTTAATGGCTGTCTTTATTTTTGAAACTGTTTAATTTAGTATTGCTGCCTTCTAGTTTTATTTTAATTGATTTTGGAATGTTGGTGTTGTTGCCTTTTACCTTAGCCTAATTAATTTTGGAATGTTGCTGCTTAGTTTTGAAGTGTTGTTGTTGCCTTCTTTGCTTAGTTAAATTTGATATAGTTAAATTAGTTCATAATGTTGCTTCTTGCTATTGTCTGCTCCCTCCTGTTTAGAATCTTAATTCCATAACAATAATAAATTCTAATTGTTTGAAAATAAATAAATAAATGGAAAATTAATATTCAGTTGCAGATTGGGTGCAATAGTATCATTCCTCCAATTTGAACACTGTCATGGATCAGTTTTTTAATTATAAAAAATTATGATTAGTTGTTCTTGGTTTCTATTTTTCGTTTAAGGTCGTGATTTTTTTTTAATTACGAATACAATTTCTTTTTGTAATAGCAGGGAAGAAGTAATAGGAGGGAAGAAGAAACAATAACAAAGCAATAGCAGGTTGAGGTGGACTAAGATTATCTTGTTATAATTTGTACAAAAGTTATACTTTTATTAGAATACGAATTAACTTTTGTGCAATTGTTTATGTATACAAAAGTCAATTAAGCACAAAAAGGTTTTAAATTATTATATTTGTTATTGTTCCTGTTGACTCACACTTGATTGTGAATTAGGGGTTTACTATTGAGTATTCTATGAAATTTTAATTTATGTGATTTTTGAATGTTAAATTAGTTAAATTAACTAATTAGAAGGGTTGAAGATGTCAAATTGATTAATGGTTGCCTAATCATCATAATAATAATAAGTCTATTTTTATTTCATCATGTTAGGAACATTTTGAAGTGAAGACTCAGAAAAAATGAAGCATAGGATCCCTTTATTAATTTTTTTTCTTTTAACAAGTGTTAATCGGTTGTCATTAAAAAAATTAAAAATTAACTGGGTTCGGTTTTTAGTGAACCAATCGGTTTGAAACAAAGAAGAAGAAAAAAAGGGAGAATGGCAAAAATGTCAATCCAAATCATTTTGAAAAAAATTACAACGTTTGTGATCAATTTTTTGTCTAAAATACGTTTGTGACTAAATTGATTTTTCAGTTAAATTTTTATGACCAAAATCATAGTTATCTATTATTATTATTATTTGTTGGGTTGGTCCATTTGATTTGGGGACCCCACCAACAAATTTCCCCCTCACCAAATCAAGTGGGGTTAGGCTGCTTCACCAAGCCCGCCTTCTCTCTGCATGAATCAAACTTCACTGCAGGTAAATTCTTAGTCATCATATCTGAACCATTATCGTCAGTATGTATCTTCTCAAGTGCATACTCCTTCATCTCCAACGCTTGACGTATCCAATGATACATCACCTCTATGTGCTTTGATTTGGAGTGAAACGTCGGATTCTTGCTGAGATGGATAGCACTCTGACTCTCACAAAATAACACAAACTTTTCTTGATCTATGCCCAACTCCCGTAGAAATTTCTTCATCCACAAGAGTTCTGATGAGCGCTCCGCCCGAGGCGTCGCAACAAGGTTAATCCGAGATTCCCTTATCTTTTGAAAACAAGCTTTGATATCGTTGTAGGGGAATTCGAATAGATTATGTCGCGAACAAGGACGGGACTCGATCATACAAAAGATTTGTCACAAGAAGCTTGCAACCAGTTCAAAAATACCGAATATAGGACTCGGGTCGTTCTCCCAACGAATTAATGCAAGGGGCGATTTTGTTGTGAGAAAAACGGGGGTTGCAATTGTGAGAGTGAGTGTACGGAGATTAAAATGAGAGATAGAGAGAAACTGATAAAAAGGTGCTAGGTCATGGATCAAGATATCATTTGTGTCCCCATGAATGCCACTAATCCCAAGTATAGATGTTTAGCATGTAATCCGCGAAGCCACACTCTACCAAGTGGTCGAGTTGGTAGATCAACACCTTCCATAAGTCCCATGCTTCTCATATTCCAGAGGAACGGTTCTAGGTCCTTGAAACATGGATAAATGCTCCATGTTCACCTCATTAAGGACTCACTCTCTCTGGCGAAAGCCTGGCGTCTACAGACGATGCCAACCCAAGGATTTACCGCCGTGTTACCCACGAAGCCACACTCTACCAAACGGTTAAGTGGGTAGATCAACATCGTTCCATAAGTCCCAGACTTCTCATATTCCAGAGCAACGGTCCTAGGTCCTTGGAACATGGATAAATCCTCCATGTTCACCTCATTAAGGACTCACTCTCTCTAGCGAAAGCCTGGCGTCTATAGAACAGCACCAACCAAGGATTAACACATCTTTTCTTTAGGGCTTACTGGCTAGGATCATCCACATCTTAACCCATGACCATAGCACAAGAACATTACTGCATAATTAAAGTAAACAAAACATCAAACACATGGTAGGCAAGAAATGAAGACATGATAGCAAATAAGGAAAGTAAACTAGCAAGATGAATTAAAGAGAAAATCAACAATTAGATCAATAATCAAGAGCAAGAGAACCATAAAAGAACATAAACATAAACTAGAAATTGCAATATGTAAAGATGAGCAAAATAGAAGAAGAAACTAGAATTGCATTAATTAAAGAGAGCAAGTATTCAACAATTAAACACAAAACATGTAATAAAAGAAGAGTTTGGTTGGTGATGGGGTTCCTAGAGATGAAGAACAAGAAGAGAAACTAGAGAGAAAATGAGAGAGATGGAGAGCACTCCCAAAAACTCCTAAAACTACTATCAGGCTAAAATTGATGAAATGAGAGAATGTGTGTTGTGCTTCAGCTGTTCCTCCCCCATATAGGTCGAATTGGGCTTGAGAAATGGATGGGTCTTGGCCCGGAAAAATGAAATCCCCAAAATAGCCTTCATTTAAATGAATTCTGCCGCTGCTGCGCGGGCGCACAATGTCCATGTCTTGGGCGTTACGAAATGGGGTGGTGCGGGCGCATCATTAGGGTCTCGCGGGCGCGCAACCAATAGAAACTTCCCCATTAAGTAAAGGAGGGCGCGGGCACGCCATCAGGAGGGCGCGGGCGCGCGGTCCAGACTGGTTTGGGCTTTTTGGCTCTTTGTCCAATCTCCTTGCTTTCCTTGTTCTTTTTGGCTTCCCTTGGGCTCTTCCTCTATACTTTTGGCATGAAATTCACTAGCAAACACATCAAGGCACAAAGTGGGAGAAGATTCAAACAATTTACATACATGGAAGCTAATTTAACAAATTAATCAATTAAGGACATCATTATGCAAGAGATAGAAAACCTTGGTCAACCACTAGAAAATATGTGAAAAAAGTGTTGATGAGGATATCCTTTTAAGCATTAAATTATCGTCAAAAACCTCCTCATCAAGTTCCTTTGAAGTTTCAACAACAGCAATGTATTCAGCCTCTGTTGTAGATAAGGCAACACATTTTTGAAGTCGGGATTGCCAAGACACAGCTCCCCTGGCAAAAGTCATCATATAACTAGAAGTAGATTTTCTTGAATCAAGATCCCCAACCATATCTGCATCTCTGTAACCATCCAACACAGGTTGACCACTCCCAAAGCATAAACATACTTTAGAAGTACCATTAAGGTATCTGAGAATCCACTTCACTGCTTGCCAGTGATCTTTACCAGGATTAGAGAGATAACGACTAACAACTCCAATAGCATGAGCAATATCTGGCCTTGTACAAACCATAACATACATCAAACTGCCAACTGTAGATGCATATGGAATCTTCTTCATTTCTTCTTTTTCTTTCTCACTTGCAGGACATTGCTTTGAGCTCAACTTGAAATGACTAGCAAGTGGAGTACTGGCCTATTTGGAATTGCTCATGCTAAACCTCTCTAAAACCTTCTCAATGTACTTCTGCTGCGATAACTACATTTTCCCATTCTTCCTGTCACAAGTAATCCTCATGCCAAGAATCTTCTTTGTAGGACCTAAATCCTTCATAGCAAATGATTTGCTCAAGTCTTTCTTAAGACTTTCAATCTTCTTTGTGTCATGACCAACAATCAGCATGTCATCAACATAGAGCAAGAGAAATATAAATTCACCATAAGAGAATTTCTTGACATAAACACAGTGATTAGAAGAGGTCTTACTATACCCATGATGGTCCATAAAGGAATCAAACTTCGTGTACCACTGTCTTGGAGCTTGCTTCAGCCCGTATAAGCTTTTCTTCAACTTGCAAACAAGTTGCTCATTTCCTTTAACCGCGAAACCCTCTGGTTGCTCCATGTAAATTTCTTTGTCTATGTCACCGTGAAGAAATGGAGACTTCACATTAAGTTGCTCAACCTCCAAATTCAAGCTAGCTGCTAACCCAAGCACAACTCGAATAGAGGACATCTTCACCACCGGTGAGAAAATCTCTTCAAAGTTAATACCTTTCTTCTGTTCCAACCCTTTCACAACCAACTAGGCTTTGTACATTGGCTGTGAGACATTCTCATTTACTTTCAGCGTGAACTCCCATTTATTCTTGAAAACTTTCTTGCCATTCGGCAATTTCACCAACTCATAGGTATGATTCTCATGCAAGGATTTCATTTCGTCTTGCATGGCCTTCAACCAATCTTCCTTATGCTCATCAAGCATAGCTTCCTGGTAGCTCTTTGGCTTCCCCGTCTCAGTGTTCATCACATACTCATGAGGAGAGTATCTCTGAGAGGGATTACGCTCTCTAGTAGATCTTCTCAATTGAGGCTCATCTGGTAGTTCTTCTACATCTGGTGGAACTTCTGCATCTGGCACCTCGGGTTGAGGTGTAGAATTATCACCATCATTATCAACTTGTACATCTCCCCCATTAACAGGAGGACTAGTGGAAGAACTAGGCTCATCATCAACACAACGTCTAACAGTTGTTGTTGGCTTATCTGTCTTCTCAAAATCTTCATTAGTTTTGTCTTCAAGAAAAATTACATCTCGGCTTCAAATGATTTTCTTGCTCTTAGGATCCCATAACCTGTAACCAAAGTCTTCATGACCATAACCCATGAAGATACACTGCCTTGACTTCCCATCAAGTTTAGACCTCTCATCTCTTGAAATGTGAACAAAAACTCTACAGCCGAACACTCTCAAGTGACTGTAAGAAACATCTTTCCCTCTCTAGACTTTCTCATGAACATTACAACCTAGTGGAACTGAGGGAGAAAGTTTGATCAAATCTACTGCAGTCCTCATTGCTTCACCCCAAAAGGATTTTGGCAACTTTGTATGAGATAGCATACACCTTACTCTATCATTGATAGTGCGATTCATTCTCTTTGCAACTCCATTATGCTAAGGAGTCTTAGGAACCGTCTTTTCAAGTTTGATCCCATGTCGTTTGCAATACTCTTCAAACGGACCCCTATATTAACCACCATTATCTGCTCGAACACATTTCAACTTCCTTTTTGTTTCTCTTTCAACACTTGCATGAAAGTGTTTGAAGACATTGAGCACATGGTCTTTAGATTTCAAAACAAAAGCCCACACTTTTCGAGTGAATGAGTCTCTCGTCTTATAAACTCCTCACTCCTCTTTGTTTCCTTCAGTGTGGGACTAACTTTAGTGCCCACTCACAGTTGAACCTCAACAAAAACTATATTTGTTTGCCAAATTTATTTTAAGTCTAATTAGCAGGTTATATATATATATAATGCAAAAACTAAAATCAGCATGTTTAACTATTTGTTAGTTCCAGATTGTTACATAAATTAAATAAATTAATAAAGATAAAAAAAAAAGTTAAAAAAGGGTTGAAATTGAAAACATATTTTTTTGGCGTCCAAAATTAAAAACATACAAACATACTATCATGCAACATGACATGCAATATTATAAAGTCATTGGATATTCACTCCTCACAATCTCACCGTAAATAATCTTTACACCAATGTTAGTGCCAGACTATTTTTATTTTTTTCCCAACTTTTACTTGTTACTTCACTTGTAAAAGTTTCATATAATTTTCTATTCCTAATGTTTTAATGTTTTGGATTTTATAACAAATCTTAAAATAAAAAATTGTTGGAAATAATGTTTTTTACAATAAATATCTTTTTATAAAAAATATTGTCACTATCTTAGATTTGTCTAAATAGTAAAACTAAATAAATAATTTTTATAATTACTAATATTTCTTCTTTTTGTATTTTTTAAATTTCATAGTTAAATAGAAAATAAATTTTCTTGTTGTTCTTGATTATTGCATTATACAATTAAAAAATTATATGTGTCAAGTTTGTGTTGTCAAATTATTAGATTTATAATAATGTTAAAATTTTGGATTGAAATGTTTTATTTTTTACTTTAAAATATTTAATTACTATGGTACATGATTACTTAAAAATATTTAATTACTATGGTACATGATTTATAATAATGTTAAAATTTTGGTTTGATATATGCTTTATTTTTTACTTTAAAATATTTAATTACGTACTATGGTAAACTTAAACTAGTGTAAATTGATTCCTCTCAAAGGGAATGTATCTAATGAGAATGATATTCTTATGTGAGAATGTGAGAATGCATTTATAACCATTAGATTGATTTAGATGATTAAGATTAAGTTATCCCACTATCTACTGCAGTAAATGTATTCACACTATCATTTCCCCATTTCTAGCAATAAATACATTTCTCTCTCCATCTTTATTTATTAGTTTCACATATCTATTTTAAACATATATTTTTAGTTTACTAATATAAAATTGCTAAACTTAAAATTAATTTTCATAGTGGTATGTGTTCAAATTTAAATTTAATAAATATATTGTCAATTATTCCTTTAAAATCAAATATTTAAATTTATTTACTATTAGAAAAAAATTATCTATTGTTCTTAAAATTTTTTTCAATTTTTATTACTACCTCTTAACGACACAAAATTAAAGAAGGGTATAACTTATTGTATTATTAATTCGTGTAAGTATGTTCTAAATTTTAAACTAAACAATTAGCCATAACTAGGTTATCTCAAGAGGTTAATTGTGTATTACTCTCTAAATTAATGGTTAAATAACTAAAATTTTTAATGGCAATTTTTGAATTTTTATTTTAGTTAATACTTTTAGAATACAATCGAACAAAAAATAGTATTCTTAGTTGTTTTATATCTTCATTTTCCTTGAATATTATTATGCTTTTATTACAGTAGCTTATTTGAACATTTTAATTGTTTTCTATTTACATTTTAATTGTTTTCTATCTTCAAAAAATAATATAGTCTTTTTAAGTTTACCTTTTATATTATGCTTACGTTATGTATAATAGTACTAAATATATTTTTTTAAATTATATTTATAAACGATGTCCATTAAATTTTTTTCTAAAAGGTAATAATCCTATTGTATATTTAAAGCGGATTGAGGGTTGTTGAATTTATGAAAAAAAATTGAAAAGATAAATGATAACTAACGCATTTAATTTGGTGGATTAAGAGTTTTGATTTTACAATAGTTTTTGTATTTTTAATTTAATTAGGATATTGTTTTATTTTTGGATGTAATTTAAAATAACTAATCTTTAATTTTTTTAATTTGTTAAAATATTAGAGACTGTATAATGTAAAACAGTAAATTTATAGTTGTATTAATATAATAATGAAACCCATATATATTAAAAGAAACCCACATATAAAATAACACATAATAGTAACGAGAATTAAACAATATATAATTAAATAATATAGAATTAATTAAATATTTTATTCTAATGTATTGTATAGTATTATGATTTTTTTTAAAATTAAGTTTAGCCTTGATGAAAGTTTTATATTAGTGAATTAAAAATATGTGTTTAAAATAGATATGTGAAACTAATAAATAAAGATGGAGAGAGAAATGTGTTTATTGTTGTAAATAGAGAAATGATAGTGTGAATGCATTTATTGCAACAGATAGTGGGATAATTTAATCTCAACCATCTAAATTAATCTAACGGCTATAAATGCATTCTCACATTCTTAAATAAAAAAACTCATTCTCATAAGATACACTCATATATATGAGTGTATCTTATGAGATATGAGTGTATCTTATGAGAATGAATTTTTTATTTAAGAATGTGAGAATGCATTTATAGCCATTAGATTAATTTAGATGTTTGAGATTAAATTATCCCACTATCTGTTGCAATAAATGCATTCACATTAAGATAAGATTCCAACAATAAATGCATTTCTCTCTCTTTTTTTTGTGTCCTTTTTTAACTTTTTTGGTGTTCATCTTTATTTATTGTTTTCACATACTTATTTTAAACATAATATTTTTAATTCACTAATATAAAATCTCATTAATGACTAAACTTAAGATTAATTTTCATAGTGGTATGTGTTTAAATGTAAATTTAATAATATATTCTCACATGCCTCTAAAATCAAATATTAAAATTTATTTATTGTTAGAAAAAAATCACCTATTTTATTAATTTATTTTCAATTTTTTAAAACCTCTTAATGATATAAAATTAAAGAAGGGTATAACTTATTGTATTATTAATCTGTGTTGGTATATTCTAAAGTTTAAACTAAATAATTAGTCATAGTTAGGTTATTATCTCAGGAGGCTATTAATTGTGTATTACTCTCTAAATTATTGGTTAATAAATAAATAAAATTTTTAATGACAATTTTTAATTGATACTTTTAGATTACAATCGACCAAAAATAATATATTATTCTTAATTATTTTCTATCTTCCTTTTCTTTGAATAATATTACGTTTTTACTAC
>JASCZI010241670.1:224132-264128 GCA_036250425.1 Stylosanthes scabra
TTCACTATGCCTAAGATTTTTGTTTTAAGATAAACCCTCTAGAAGGTATAAACAATGCTTGTCGATAAATACACAAGGGTAATCCACATAGATCCCACCATCTATAAAGACTTTTTTGATTAATTTATCTTATTATTGTCAATATTTAAAAAACTATTTTAAAAACTATATATTGGATAAAATTCAAACTAACGATCTAAAGCATGTAAAATAACTTCACTATCATTAAATTAAGCTAACTTTTATTATATGTTAGAGTTATATTACAAAAGTTTAAGATAATTGCTTCTTAGTTTGTGAAATATTTATCTTTTATTTTACAAAATATTTCTTGTTTTTTTTCATAGTTGATATAGCCCATGTTGGTTAATGGTAACTGATTTTTTTTTTTTACCAAAGACAATTGTATTTCATTCCATTATATCAATGAAATGAATTACATAGAGGGTGGGTCCAACTTGAACAACCAATTAAAAAATAAAAATATGGGAACTTCACTAAAAATTAAGACATCTAAAATTAATTAAAGGAAAGTGTCTAAAGAAAAAAACTGAAGAAGAAGTCACGGAGGGTGGTGTTGGTGATACTCAAGTATTAGGACAGAGGCAGAAGTGAGAACACTATCAATTGAACCAAATTAAAAGCTCCTTCAAAATGCAAACATTCCTATGATTCCATAGTTTCCAGAGGATAGCAGTCATCAAGCTTGTCTGTTTCGTCCATTGGGAGTGTTGCTTCAAATTGTCAACAACTCTGAGCCACCATCTCCAACACCCTGATGTGGAAATAGGGATCGATGGGAGGACAAAATCAGAGTGGTTCCACACCTCCTTAGCAAATTGACAAAGAAACAAGTAGTGGATAATGGTTTCCCCCATTTTCCCGCAACGAGGGCAAGCATCAACACCAGATGGGATACGGCTTTTCAATCGGTATCGCATTGGAAGACCTTCATGGCATGCTTTCCACAAGAAGACTTTGAGTTTCGGAGGACATTTAAGATCTCAGGGGCATTCTAGGGTCTCTTCTCTCTACATTGCTCAGGCAGGAGGTCGATTGGAGGATGAAACAACTGGAAGGAAATTCGATATCCTGAAGCAACAGAGTAGTTACCTCGTTATCCGGAGCCCAAGTAAGTGAATCTTCAACCAAATTCTCTATCTGAATCTATAGAATAGCAGTAGCGATTTCTGGAATGAAAGAATTGTTGATTAGTTCACTATTCCAACTTCTGTTAGTACCAATTAATTGATTGACCCACTGTAATTCTGGATTAGTACTCTGTGGCTGATAGAGAGAGATAGGTTTATATTGCTGCAGCCAAGGATCATCAAAAATCTTAACTTTAGTACCATTCTTGATTTTCCAAAGAAGCCCCTTCTCTAGGATTTTACTTCCTTCTAATAAACTCTGCCATGCCCATGATGGGTTATTGCCTATGGTGGCATTAAGGAAATTAGAACGGTGGAAGTATTTGCCCTGATATATTCTGCTCACCAAGGAATTAGGTTTAGAAATGATTCGCCAGCCTTGTTTAGCTAGCATAGCTAAATTAAAGGCTTTGATGTCCTTGAAACCTATTCCTCCTTGTTTCTTGTCTCTGCATATAGTGTCACAACCTACCCAATGTAATCTCCTTTCATTAGCACGCCGATCCCACCAAAAGTTCATCATCTTACTCTGAACAGTATCCAAGAGCGAGTCTGGAAGTTTAAAACAGGCCAATGAGTAAAGGGGTATGGCAGTAGCCACCGCTTTAATAAGGATCTCACAACCACTAGTTGACAACAGAGATCTCTTCCAGCTTGAAGTTTCTTGTCTACCATATCTTGAATGTAGTTGAATGTTTGCCTCTGTGGATGATGGAAGGGAGACCAAGGTATTTGTTTTGGTTGTTAATGTGAGGGATTTGTAAGAGATGGGAAAGAGAGTTATGGGTATGGAGTGGAGTGTTTCGGCTAAAGAAAAGGGATAATTTAGATGGGTTGAATATCTGACCACTGATTTCACTATAGGTGTTTAGGATTGTGATGAGATTGAAACATTCATAGTGAATTGCAGAAAAGCAAAGAGTCATCAGCAAAGAGGAGGTGATTAATAATGGGACATCTAGGACTTAATTTAATACCTGAAATAGCATGAGTGAGTTCAGCCTGAGTCAAGAGATGGGAGAGACCTTCAGAGCAAAGTAAGAAGAGGAAGGGAGAAAGAGGATTTCCCTAGCGAAGTCCCCAAGTAGGAGAGAAGAAGCCAAATGAGTGACCATTGACTAGAATAGAGTAGGACACTGTTGTGACACATTGTTGCAACCAATCAATGAATTTGCTGCAGAATCCTAACTTCTCCATTATCTTCTAAACGAAACACCACTCAACACGATCGTAAGCCTTACTCATCGAGTTTTAAGGCTAATCCATGTGAACCGTATCTCTTATGCTTAAGAAAGTGCATCAGCTCATGAGCAATGAGGATGTTGTCACTGATAAGCCTTCCTTTAATAAAAGCACTCTGACTGTCACATATGATTCTGTCAAAAATGCTTTGCATACGGTGAATGAGAATCTTAGATATAATCTTGTAAAAAAAAGAGCTCAAACTAATTGGGCGGATAAAGCTCATAGATTATGCATTCTTAACCTCAGGAATTAAACAAATCTGAGTATGGTTGAGTGCTCAGAGCATTCTACCACCTGAAAAGAAACTAATAATAGCTGATATAAGATCCTGTTTAATTATACCCCAATAAAAATGGTAGAATTTGGCTGTGAAGCCATCCTCTCCTGGTGCAGAGAAGGCACTTATGGAGAAGGATGCCTTTTTAATCTCTTCCTCTGTAACTCTTCTGGTCAATCTGTCATTTGTAGCTGCATATAATTTGCTAGTGATATTTTGTAACCCAACTTCAGCTGATCTAGGATGAGTGGTGGTGAAAAGATCTTCAAAATAAGAGAGTGCGGTATGGGCTATACCATAAGAATCAGAATAAGAGTTTCCCATATTATCCACCAGACGGTGAATCATGTTCTTCCTGCATCGATTATGAAAAGTAGCATGAACAAATCTTGTATTTTGATCTCCATGCTTTAACCATTGAATTTTGAATTTCTCACGCCAATAACTTTCTTCTCTTAAGTAGGCTTCAGACAATTCTTCCTCCTTGCGCAGAATTGTACCATTATCAGCTAGAACACCTTTCTCCCAGTATGTAAAAACACAGTTTGCAAGAAATTAAACAGACAGAATAACGGTAAAGTAATTTGATTAAAACTGAAGTTTGACAGAATAACAGTAATATAAACAAACGATAAAATAAAATAAAATAAAATGTTTGGCTAGTGAATGGACAATAAACCTAGAATAGAACCCCTAAAAACTAAGCTAAATGTGGAAGTGGGCTCCCTTGAAATGGTGAAAGGCTCCTCTATTTATAGATGCTGAAAACCACCGATGCCTACGCATGCAAGCTTCATATGCGTACGCATCTGTGCCGGATCCGCCTTTTGGGCGTGCCTCCCACGTCTAGATGCGTACGCATGGCTTCACTGTTGCGTACGCATCTGGTCCAGCTTTAGCCTTCTAGGTTTTGTTGCGATCCTTTCGTTCCTTTCTCTCTTTTTGGCCACTTTTGCTCCGGAATTTACCTGTTAAATCCTAAAACACTTAAGCACACACATCAAGACATCATGCGAAATGGGAAACAGTTTAAAACATAGTAAATATTGGCCGAAATAGCAGATAATTACAATTACATCCCTAAGGAACTACTAAGTGTAATTAGACCTATTTTGCTAGTGTTTAAGTGGTAAAAGGGTGATAATTGGTCAATTAATGCTATGAAATAACCCATCGGAACGAGTTTTATCACCAGGTATCTGAAAGAAGTGAGATTAAGGTTAGCAGTGATAGTAATATATGATGACCACTCAATATAAGGAGGAGGAACATCTAGGAAGAGTTGCTAACTTGCTATCAGTGGAAAATGGATTGAGCCTGCCTTTAATTATAATGGGTGACTTCAACGAAGTGCTTAAGTCAAAAGAGAGAAGCAACGAAACTGGAAATGTAGGGAAAATGTTAGAATTTGAAAACTGGACCAGAGACATGGGCTTAATTGAGAGAGCCTTTAAAAAATCATTGAAAAACCTTTTGGTTATTCCTTTCGATATAAACATTTTTATTTTAAGAAATTCTTTACCAAAATAAGTTAAATTAAATTTAACAAAAAACACTCACCGACATGCAATATAAACAAGAGAGAGAAATAAAATAAACTTAAAAAATATCAAGTACAAATAATATCAAACAATACCTAACAAACAACTAAACACTCACAAACAAATGCACAAACAAGTATGATGCATGCCTAGCCTTAATGCAGACCATGAGTTCATGCGTCGGTTATCTTCTTGCACCCGACGATTACATGAACGATTTTCGAGTATGGTCTCTCACTAACAAATGTTATGGAATCCACCAAATAAAGCAGCTCGTACCGCCCCTTTGGGTACGCTCGTACTAATGATACGTTATCGTGAAAAGCACCGTCTTTACCATTGACTAATAAGCAAGTGGTGGGGATTCCGAACAAGACCACATTATCAGTGAGAGAATGATCAATCTATTACACAATTGGGTAGCGGCCCCATAATTCAATCACTCGTGCAAGCGGGACTACACCCACGTCCTTACCACGATGAACCATCTCGAACATTCTAATCTCACGTATTTTTCAAAATTTGATTCCAAGAACCGTTAGCCAGACAATTCTCAATTGGTGGCTGGCTCAGCCGATCCACTCATGACTTAGTTGAATTAGCCAGTCTGGAGCACTTAGCACTCGATTTGCACTAAACTGGTTCAACGTTAGACTAATCCATTTCAAGAAAATAAACTCGGATTATATACTGAATTTGTCCCGAAGAACAATACCCAATTTAATCGGACCCGTCCCATACCAAGCCAAACCGATATCAACTAACACACAGCTTACTTACACCTTGGGACTTTAAACCCTATTATTACTCACTTTTTTATTACTAAATTAAGCATAACTAAAGTTCCCGTCAAGCATATAAGTTCAAAATAGTTTTATTATAATAATGGGTAAAGTATGTTTTTTGTTTCTAACGTTTGCGGTAACTTTCAAAAATATCTGTAATATTTTCGATTAGTTTCAATTTTACCCCTACCGTCAAATATTTAATGGTCAATGTGTAATTAACAATATTTTTTCAAGTTTATCCCCAAAATACAATTCATATTCATCATCATTATCATGAAATCTAATTTCTTCTCTCTTCAAATCACTCCTTTTTCAAACCCACTTCCTACCATCGTCTGTAACACCCAGACTTTCGGTATGTCATGATCATACCTACGGCCAAGATGTCACTAAAAACCTAACTCTAAAAACTCAAACTTTATATAAGCCTGTCACAAACTAACGACGTGAATTGCAAATGTATAAACACGTAGCATGATAATAATACAACAGATAGATAACAGATAGTAAGATAGAATAAAATCAACAATTCTTTCATTAATTCATAAGAAAACTTCTGAATACAAACTGACACTATTGACTCAACTGAAAGAAAATGCAGAAGGAAAAGTACAACCCAACAAACTCGACCCTACAGACTGAGCCCGACCCCAACAAAGGTCACCTAGACTAGGCTTCGGTCTGACTAAGCAAATCCTATGCCTTGTACTGTCACTAGCAAATGATGAGGCACTACAAAAAGAAGTACACATCTAGGGCATAGCCGGAGGGAACGTGCCAGTAAAGTAACAGTTCACTAGATCGTCGTCCAATGAAGCGTCACTGGCCAAACCACTCGAGACAGAACCAGACCCAACAGAACTACCACCAAAAGAACTGTCTGACGAGAAACGGTCGGAAGGGCCCGAACTGAAGCTAGTACTCTCCTGCCCTGAACCATACGAAGTACCAGCCGAAGATATATCCCGGCTACTCAGACTGGTGTCGCTAGCGGTCTGAGAGTCCTCTGGGTCGTCACCATCTCCCTCATCAGAGGGCTCATTGTCACTGGGCGGAGGTGTGGGAGGTGCTACTCGACGTCTCGGGAAGAGGTTGCGGTAATGCCGTGCATCTATCATAAGAGTCCGCGGGGAGGATGCATCGGACCAAGGACAGGCATGGAAGCAGGTGGGGGCAGTGGAGTGCGAGGGGAACGCTCACGCTCCCGATGAACACTACCACTCGAACCGGAAGAAGCGGACGAGCTCGGGGATCCAACAGGTCGTGGGGGACGTGGAGCAACGGGACGCATCGTGAACGAGAGATAGAGAGAAGAGAGTTTCCTGCGTAAGGTAAGAAGAAACGGGTGAGAACCTAAGGTTCCCAGCTCGGGGTATCACGAGGGCGATTACTCTATCTTAGGGGCTGACGTCACGTACGATTTCACTTAGCAAGTAATCAAGTAGGAACAACATAATAACAGTAAATTCACACACAGGTAATAATATGCAATCACAAACAAATGCAACACACAATGATGATGCATGCCTCGTCCTAATGTAGGCCATGAGCTCAGGCGTCGGTTGGCTTCCAGCGCCCAACGATTACTTAGGGTTAAACCCAAGTATGGTTCACTCACTGTCGAATGTCGTGGACCCAGTCCAAGGCGGTCCATGTCCCAAGCCTGGAACATGTAGCATAAATGTATCCCATGTACTAAAAGAGAGGGTGAGGATCCCGTCGCCAGCAATAGCATATGTATTAAGTAAACTGCATCGACAGGAGGAACATGATGATCTTTTAGAGCCTTCATGAAGCTAGCCTTCAAGCTTAGTTTTTAAACAAGTGGGATGACACACAGCCCTCGGATAGTTGGTATAGCCGGATTAGCCTTCGATCTACATAACTTAGTTGAGCCAACCGGTTCAACTTTGACACAAGTTTGATAGAACCGATACTTGGTCTGGTTGAACCAATTCCAATTCAAGGGAACAAACTGGTTCAAGCCATAAACCATTCCCAAGAAAGGAACCCGGTTCGATCGCGCTCATCCCATACTAACCCGATCAAACCAAACCGGAGTCAACCGTCATATCTAAGGTTATCTATACTCACTCCTTAGGACTCCTTTATTAATATCTTATGCTTTAACATGTGGTCCATGTGTATAGATATTTACTATATCTTAGCTTCTAGGGTAAAACCGATAACTAGTCTTTTATCTTTTAACGGTTCAACCAGATTTTAATTTAAAAACTCGTCTAATCTTTGTCTTGGGTCTTTTATGGTTAATTTATATTTCCAGAAGCTATTAGATATTTTATTCCATTTATCTTTCTGTTTTAAAAAGATATTTGAAAAGAACCACTATTTTTAACTTAGAGGTTTTTACTAGTTTTTCGGTTTTAACATAGATTTACTAAAACTCGCGTATCTTTTTTTGTCTTAAAACATTTTTTACCCAAACCGGTTTTGTTTTTCTCCTAACACATCCCTTTATTTGAGATAAAAACATTTTTGAAAAAGGATATTTTTAAAATGACGAAACTGCCCCTGGAATCCTAAACTCGGTTCGGTTACTAGCTAGTTAAGGTAAATAATTTAGTTAACCATGGTAACTTTATTATTTTGGGGTGAAATTTCATATTTGGGTTATTTAGGCACTTATTAGACTCCCATAAAATATTTTTGAAAACCCATTTGTTTAAAGACATTTTTCGAACCGGATCAATTTGTTATTATTATTATTATTATGACCAAGAACCAAGATGAAAGAAAGACCGAAGGGAAAGAAGCAGGGAAAGAAGAAAAGGGAAGAGAGGAGGGACGGCGCCGGCCGGGCTCGGTGCCGCCGTCGCCGTCGTGAAGAGAGTGAGGGACGGAGTGAGAGAGATCGAAAGGGAGAGACAGAACACGACACGGGGAGGGAGGAGCTCCGCCGCCGCCGTTCAAATGAGAAGTCGTCGTCGTCCTACCGCATCCCAACACCATCATCTCCGCCATCTTGTCACCGTCGATCTTGCACGCAAGGGAGGAGACGCGACGGTGTGGTGATGACCACGGTGTGTGGTGCTGTCTCCATCGCTGGGTCCACGCCGTCCGCCCACCACCCCCTCTTCAATCGCTCCTTCTTCCATCTTCCACCACCGCCACCACTTCCGTCGCCCCCTCTTCCATTTTCCACCACCTCTTCGACGCAGCCAACGAGAACGTCTCCCCTGTCTTGGCTCTGTTCCATCACCTTCAGGTACATCTTTAGTGACTTGTTCACTCTCCATCTCTGCCATCACATCACATTCAGAATTAGAGATGAATGAGGTTTGTGGCAGTTAGTTACTCTGTTGATGAATGAGAATTGTGGCTTTTTGAATGATTCTGAGTTAGTTGAGTATTAGACATTTTTTACTTTTTAGGAATTGGCATGCTTGAGAATGTTGGTTCAGGAATGGTGTATTTGTGTGTTAATTGTTATATTAGAATGAGATCATACTGTGCTTAAGTATCGATTACTATGGCATAATTGTAATTTAGCTTTGATTTTGTTATGATTTTGCACTTATTTTATGAGATTATAGGTTTTTTTAATGTTCATTGAACTTAGAAATTATTCAATGGCTATTCAATTCCAGTTGTGACCCATCTTATTATTTTTATTCTTGTAACAGTTACTGCTTTTGATCCATGGGAAGCAAGTCATTTGAGGAATCTTCTTCCACCGATTCCACTTGCAACATGCAAGTGATGAAGATGATGACAGTACCTTTTCTTCAAGTTCCACCCCCAAGTTACACTTTAGGTCTTTTATTCTTTAATATGTAGTGTATACTTGTGAGAATACTCAGGTGAATTCTTTGATTTTTAGTTTAATTAACTAATTAAAGCAGGTGATGGTGATGGTCTTTTATTTCTATGTAATGGTGATGGTGTTAATGGTGGTGATGGTGATGATGGTGGTAATGGTAGTTATGGTGGTGATGGTGATGATGGTGGTAATGGTGGTTATGGTGTTGATGGTGGTGATGGTTCAATCTCCTAAAAACTGGTTTACCGGTCAGACCCTTAAAAACCGGCCTGTTTAAAAAACTGGGACAAAATCGTAAATCAATTCATTTTGAAAAAAATTTTAACGTTTGTGACCAATTTTAAATAAAAAAAAAAAGGTTGTGACCAAAATGATTTTACCATCAAACCTTTGTGACTAAAAATATATTTATCCCAAATTTTTACTAAGTTACTACCAAGTCATTTTTCTTCAAGTTAAAGACTAAAAACTCTTTTATCATACATTATTTTGAAGAACTCATTTCTAGAAATATCATTTAGCTATTTATTTTACCATTTTTCCCTTAGCTTCATAAAAACAACATTTTTAGTATTATAACACTTAGAACTGATTTAGTAGCTTATGTTTTATGAAAAGCTTTGTCCCAAGGGTGATAACCTCTCGGCCCTTATCTCATAGCATCATATAGCATTATTGATCATCAAAATACTCATTTTGAGGGTAATAGGTATTCTGCCATAGGCCTCATTTCATAGCAAAGTTTAAGAGCAACATTCAAGCAAGTTTTAAGCATATTCAAGCAAGCATTCAAGCAAACAAAGAACTTAGCACATAGAGCAAGAAAAAACTATTCTAAACCTAACCCCTTACCTTAGGGTGAAGCCTCCTTCAATATCAAAAGCTCTCAAAGCCACCTAGCTTCTTCTAGCTTGAGCCGTGTTCTACACCTTCAAAGCTAGCATTTTTATTTTGAAAAACAATAAAACATGAGCCATGGATCCCACTATGGTTTTGGGTATGGAAGAAGAGATGAATAGAGCTCATTACCTTTACTAAAATTCTAGAAAGCTTTAGTCCTTCATAGAAGTAGCATGTATGAGCTAGGGGGTAATTCTTGTAGTGAAAGCTTGAAGAAATGGGGGTATGTATTCGGCCTAAGAGAAGAGAGTAGGACCTAGTCATGAAAGAATGCTAGAAAGCTTTAGTCCTTCATAGAAGTAGCATGTATGAGCTAGGGTTTGCACTTACCTTTGGAGTTCAAGAAGAATGAGTAGAAGAAGAAGAAGAGGAGCTTGAAAATGTGAAGATGGTGGTGGTGGAGTGGTGGTTTCGGTGGAGGTGATGATGATGTTCTTCAAAAATAATGATGAATGTTCATCATGTTCTTGAAGAGTTCATGTAAAATAGATGTGTTTGATCTTAAAAGAGAAGAGAGATGATGAAAAGATGTTTAGAAGGGTTAAATTTCTGGAAAATATTGGAGAGAGAGAGAGAGAAATGTCTCGGCCAAAGGGAGAGAGATTAGAGAAAAAATTTTGTTTGTGAAGTGGTAATTAGTTTGTATGAAAGTAAAATGGATTAGTAATTAGGTTTAGTGTTAAATTTCAAAATGAATGAGGTAGGAGGAGGGAATAGCTTCGGCTATAGAGCGAAAGGAAGGGAGTTCATTGGGTTTGCATTGCTTAAGGCCATACAACCAATGGGAGTAAAAATGTGGTAAGAAAAAGTAATATTATTTTAATCATGATAACTTTTTATGAAGTAACCTTCAAGTAAACCTAATTACCTTAGGTAAATATTCATTTTTGGTCATTTTTGGGCTGAAGTGTTCGAATAGGGGATCCCAGGCTCAAATACGAAATTCGAAAATGTTACGTTTCTGAAATTACGCGCGTTTTAGCAAAACCGACAAAACCATGCCCTAAGGGAAAAAGCATAGCTCTAGCATAACATTTTCGTTCCATGACCATCATTATCATTATTCAATTCATCAATTATCATTAATCAACATATCCTTCAAGCGATCACACGCGACATCGTTCGATTAGAATCGTTTCGGCCAAAACTGTGGCCAAAAAGCGGGTTCTTACATCGTCGCTCGCCACCATCATGATCACTTCCTCCCCTTCAAATTGACGCCAACGTTACCGCCATGAGCTCTACAAAAACTCATCAAATCTCCACATTTGGTAGGTGTTGGTAGTGGTGGCTGGTATATAAAAAATGATAAAATTGGAAAAGAAATAATGATCATATGTTGACTATGAAAAATTTGACGATAAGGATAGATTTGAAAGTTTTTGAAAACATTAGGGATAAAATTGAATCAAATTAAATGTTAGGAGTATTTTTAAAACTTTTTGCAAATGTTGAGGACAAAGTACTTAAAACTCTTGCTACTAAAGTCTCATTTAAACAACTAAGTTATAGTTTTGAAATCTATTATCTTTGCTACAAAACCATTAAAACTTCTATGTACCTTTTTTCAAAGTTTTCAGAGCCAATATTTAAAACTCCCACTTTACTCTGATTTCCTAGGGTACAAATATAATTCATTAAATTACTTAACATTAAAAAATATACTAAAATATTTTAAAAACATATATATACAATTTTTCTAAAAGAATCAAACAAGACATTTTAATAAAACTTAGATCTTCTAAAATATTTTCATTTTAGATAAAAACAAAATACTAAAGTTATTTATTTTAAAAACTTGCAAAATCAGTTGATTTTCTCCCATAACCTAGTTTAAATAAATTTTAAATTATAAATCTTTGCCCAAGTGTTCAAACCCTTCGACCAATATCAAAATCTCATCTTTGATAATCAAATTCTATCTTTCATATTCACGGTCATCGGCCTCTTTCATAAGCAAATTGGTCTCGTACTAAATTTCAATCTTTCGTCATTCATTCACTCAAAGTCACAAAAAATCATTTGTAAAATTATTAAGCTCAACCATATTCTAACCACAAGATTAACCTAACAAAATCCAAGTTAATCATCAAACCAAATACATCCATTCATCATAAAAACCAAAACAAAGCCATTCATCATCAAAACAATTAAGACAATGCAAACAACTCAATTCATCACATCAAACATTAAAATTTGGCATTCCCTTTTCAAATAACTCACTTAAAGGTCTTCTAATCCACCCACCAAGAGGCAGCAAACAATTTTATTTTTCTTATGAATTCCATTATCAATTATCAAATTCAAGAAATTCATAGGAGTTAGCATAATCACATAATACGCATTAATAAAAAAAATCTATATCTGTTTATAACAATTCTGTAAAAAAAATCAAGATTTTAGAAAATTGCCCATACCTCAAGTTGGTGCAAACAAAAGCTTATGGATGAAATAATGGTGCAAAAGTTATGGCGGTAATCCAACTTCGTCCTTATCTTTAAAATATCAAACGAACTCGGAATTAACAAAACTTTACGTTCACGTGACCGTTTCGGAATGAGGTTTCTAACGAAACAAAAATCATAATTTTGTGACCACTCTAACTATATAAACAAGAGAAAAATCGAGAATGGCCTTGTTTTTTCTGTATTACCACCTTACTCTCTAGCAAGTTAAATAAATATAAATTATGGACACTAGCTTCGTTTTGGATGTGGTTACAACCAAAACTAAGCGCTGTAAAATTTCTTACAAATTTTCAATGTGTTGTCATGTGCTGAAAATTATACTAAAAAACCTTTTAGTGGAACAACCTTCACTTAAAAATCTATAAAAAATTTTACTATCATTTGAACCACTTAAAACTTCATAATATGAAATTAGACATGACCATCTTTCACCACCTTTTGGTCCCACTGAATTTCAAGTTAAATTGAATTTTATAAAAATTTTACAACTCAGTTGCCTTGCATCTTTTCCTGATAGCAAAACAGTAAGCAACACTTTTCTTTAAAAAACTATTAAAAATTTAAATTAACTCATGCAGGCACCAAAATTGAGTTAAATATCAGATTGTCCCCTGAAATTTGGGGCTACGATCAAATTGGCCCCTGAAATTTAAATGTTATCAAATTGGTCCCCCCACTTTTATGAATATGACTCACATTGGCCCTTTTAAGGTTGTTCGTTAAAAAAAGTTCATTTTCCAAATAATTGTCCACGCCGAACTCTAATAAAATGACGTTGCGATATGTTTGTGCCAACAAAGTACCAAAATGACGTCATTTGAGAGTGAAAGAAGTTAAAATCTATCTTTCAACGTGTTGTGTGAGAGAGATTTTAACTTCCTTCAGCCTTAAACGATGTCATTTTGATACTATGATGACACGAACAGATCACGACATCGTGTTATTAGAGTTCAGCATGAACAATTAACGGCCACATCAGCGTTTTTTTTACGGACAAACTTAAAAGGGTCAATGTGAGTCACAATTATAAAAGTGAGGGATCAAATTGATAACATTTGAATTTCAGGGGCCAATTAAATATTTAACTCCACCAAAATTGGTGAAATTCAAATAGGCATATCCCTTTTTAAATTACAATTAGTTTCATGTTTAAATTTGCCCTAAGGTGGAAGTTACAATATTTGAAAGTTGGGTAAAAATCTATTCAATCCTATTATCATATCATTTAATTGATGCTATCATTATTATGACTCTTAAGATACAATGGTATTAAAGATTTGTGAAAATACCAAAAATTAAAAGTAAAACTTAACATCAAAAGGAAATCTAAAACAAATCAAACAAGTCAAGACACATGCAAAAAAGATTCCAATAACTCATTCTACTTTTATCAAGTACTCACAAAGAAAATCCTCCTAATGACCAACAAAGATCACTCCTTGTACATTCAAGCTCCGAAAATATAAAATTTTTCCATTCATCATTTCAGAATCGGTGCAGGAAAAACATGATTTTTAGAATGACAGATAATTAAGGGAATTCTCATACAGACTCTGAAAGAATAGCCCAAACTGCACTTGATTTCTTTAATAGTCTGTTTACTTCTACTAATACTCCCCCAATAGCTATCTTACTTCAAGATATGCCTAGAAAGATTGAAGAGCCTACAAACGAGAGACTAACTAGAAGGGTTAGTGAGGAGGAAATTAAGAAAGCTACTTTCTCCATTAATCCTTTTTTTTCCCTTGGGGAAGATGGATTCGCAGCAAAGTTCTACCAATTTTATTGGGATATCATTAAATGTGAGTTCCTACCTGCTATTACTAGTTTTTTTTCAGGTGGGAGAATGCTTCAAACACTTAACCATACCCAAATTTGTCTTATTCCGAAGATTTCTAATGCAGATTCTATGGGGACTGTTCGACCTATCAGTTTGAGTTCGGTTTTCTACAGAATAATTTCCAAAATCTTGGTTCACCGTTTGCAGGGTGTGTTTGACAAGATTATTAATGACAACCAGAGTACCTTCATTAAAGGCAAACTTATCAGTGATAACGTTCCAATTGCTCACAAACTTACGCACTATCTTAAACATAAGAATCATGGTTCTCATGATTTGGCCTTAAAACTCGATATAAGTAAGGCATATGACCGTGTTGAGTGTTGTTTTGTTTGGGAGATAACGGGCAGGCCTTTGGTTTTTTTTTTCTCCATCTCGAGGTTTACGTCAAGGGGATCCTCTTTCACCCTTCTAATTCCTATTATGTGTTGAAACTCTATCATACTTACTCAATCAAGGGGAACGAAACTCTCTTTTGTCTGGTATTCAACTAAACCCTCATTGCCCTACTATAAGCCACCTCCTATTTGCTAATGATTCTCTTCTTTTTTTGTAAGGCATCTACAACTGAGTGTCTTAACCTCCTTCACATTCTTAACACCTACAGCTCATATAGTGGTCAAACCCTTAACCTCAACAAATCTTCACTTTTCTTTAGTAAAAACACCTCTCCTCCCACTTGTCACTCTCTTTCTCAACTTCTCAATATTCCTCATATTGACCATCAGAATAAATACCTTGGCCTCCTTGCTGTCATGCATAAATCTAAGAAACAGACTTTCAACTATGTCCTAGATATGGTTGAGAAGAAACTACAATTATGGATGAGGTCTCTTTTATCATTTAGTGGTCCTGAAGTACTGATTAAAGCAGTTACCACTGCTATACCCATTTACTCTATGGCTTGTTTCAAACTGCCAGACTCACTGTTGAATGAAATTCACACGAATATGATTAGGAAACAGGGGTGGAGAATTCTCTCGAAGCCTAACTTGTTATTGAGCAAAATTTACAAAGAAAGATACTTCCATCGTTCTAATTTTTTACGTGCACAAATTGGAAATAACCCATCGTGGACTTGGAGAAGTATGCTAGAGGGCAGGAAAGTATTAGAGAAATGACTACTCTGGAGGGTTCACAATGGCACTAAGATCAGAATTTATGAGGATCCTTGGCTTCGACATTTTAATCCTATTGCTCTATGTTAGTCAAGTAATCCAGAATCAGGAATTCAATGGGTCAATCAACTACTTAGCAATAGACATTGGAATGCATATTTAATTAGAAATTTATTTATTCTAGAGATTGCTTCAACTATTTTCCAACTTCAATTAGGAGATAGAGGAGATGATACACTTACTTGGATTCTAGAGAAGCGTAGAGGATACACGATCTCTTCAGGATACCAAATTACCTTCCAAATATTCCACCCACCTACCGAGCATCTACCAGAGCAGTGCCACCAGAAGCAGCTATGGTATGCACTTTGGGATCTATGCTGCCCCCCAAAATTGAATATTTTTCTCTGGAAGGCTTTCCAAAATGGCCTCCCGGTGCGAGGCCGCTTGAAGAGTCACATCCCAACCATTCTCCTTTGGGATTCACTTCGGTATCACTTGGAAACGCATTGGGCAGTTTTGTAGAAAGTTGCTTAGCTATTTGACCAACTTGAGTTTCAAGATTCCTAATAGCAGATTCATGATTCCGAAAGTTAGCTCTTGCTTCTTCAATAAAGTTGTTGGTTGATTGAATAAAACTTGCAGTTGTTAAAGTTAGCTTTTCCAAGGCTGCTTCAAAAGAGTTAGATTGAGGTGGTTTAGGTTGAGGTGGAGGTGGTAGATTAGTTTGTTGGAGAAATGGTGGTTGTTGAAAAGGAGGATAAGGTGGACGATTTTGGAAATTGTTGTTTTTCTGATTTTGGTTTCCTCGCCGACCAAAGTTAGGGTGGTTCCTCCATCCAGGATTGTAGGTGTTGGCATTAAGATCGTGATATGGCTGTCTTTGCTGGTTTCCCAAGTAGTTAGCTTGCTCAACTACTTGATCATCTCTAATAAGGCTGCAGTTGCGATTTTCATGGGGACCCCCACAAAGACCACATGTAACTTGTATCTCTGGTTGAGTTCCCAAGGTTGCCACTTTAAGCTTCTCCATCTTCTTGTTCAAGGTAGTAAGTTGTTGAGTCGTGGCTTTGTTTTGAGCTAGAAGTGCATCCATTGTATCAACTTCCATGACTCCCCTCATGACTGATCTATCAGAGGTGAACATGTACTGATTGTTTGCCACTAGCTCAATCAACTCCATAGCTTCTGCAGGTGTCTTTAATTGCAAAAAATCATCGGCCGAAGAATCCAATAAAATCCTTGAAGTGCTAGAGAGACCATCATAGAAAGTTTGGAGCCGTAACCACTCCGGATACATATCAATTGGACAACGCCTAATCATGTCTTTATACATTTCCCATGCTTCATATAAGGACCCATTATCCTTTTGAGAAAAGGATTGAATGTCATGTCTCAACTTTGCTAATTTTTGAGGTGGGAAGAACTTAGACAATAATTTGCTCATTAACTCATCCCAAGTTCTGATGCTTTCTTGAGGTTGCGAATTAAGTCATTGCTTAGCTTTGTCCCTAAGAGAGAAAGGAAAAAGCCTAAGCTTAATGGCATCAGATGTTACTCCATTGCATTTCAAAGTGTCACAAATGTGTTGAAAAGTTGCAATATGCAAATTAGGATCCTCTTGAGAGTTGCCATAAAATTGATCTTGTTGGACTAGCTGAATGAGAGATGGTTTCAGCCCAAAATTATTGACTTCCACTGCTGGCCTAACCATGCTGCTTCCACAGCTTGCAGTGCTAGGTATAGTGTAGTCTCCTAGAGTTGTCCTATGCTCATTATTAATTTCTGCTGCCATGCTGTTTTGATCAACTTCTTCAAACACTAATTCTTCTTGGTTGTTAAAAGATTGTTGTCGCTTTATTTTTGCTTGTTTTTTTAATTTTCTGAGAGTTCTTTCAATTTCTGGATCATATTGGAATGGTTGTTTGTTTTAGTTTCCCTGCATGCAAGTAACTAAAACACACAATAACAACAAACATGGGAATTTCCAACGTCACAGTGAAGGAATTCCTTGTTAATCCAAAAAAAAAAGAAAAGAAAAGATCTATCTCAAAGAATCAATTAACACAATATTGTTAATCTAAACATTTCCCCGGCAACGGCGCCAAAAACTTGATGCGACGAATTCTTTCAAAACAAGAAATTCGTAACAATCCGACAAGTATACCGGATCAAGTAGTACCACAAAAGAGTGGGTATCGTTTCCACGAAGAAAGGTGGATTAATCAATATTTTTAATTGATTTCTCTAATTAGATCTAAGTGATTAATCAAAGATTAATGCTAAACTAGAAAAAGAAAGCAATAAAGATCAATATAGCAACTAAAGAACATTCAAGAAAAGGAATTTTTATTCACAATTACTCACAAATCATACAAATCAATATCAAGAATTAAAAAGATACAAATGTAAAGAAGCAAGATCAAGGAATCGGAGATTTTTACAAACTAATTTCATAATCCAATTTTTATTTTTTTTTCTTTTGTTGCAAGTTATTACCAATTCACCATAAATCCTAGTGTAACTAAATCCTAATCTCTTAATGATCTAGTTTCTCTTTAACCTAATTAATTATCAATCTCTTGACTAATTAAACAAGAAAAGAGATAATACACATACCTTGATTTAAACCTATAACAATCAACAAGATTCTTGGAAAGAATTAAATGTCACATATCCAATCTCATCCAAAACCTTATTGAATTATTAAAGATTCTAATGCACATCAAATCACATGCTCATCTCTGAGTCAGTAAAGAAATATGGAATGATTCTTGAATATGTTTGAATGCCTATTTTCTCAAACTCAACAATTCAAAACATGAAAGATCTAATTACTTCTCAGTACATCAAATCTTTAAAGATTAATACAAAGAATCAAACAAAAAAAATCAATCATTTATGTGATAAAAATATAGATTCATATATGGCATATTTCATTCAAATTATTATCTCTAATGCAATGAACAAATATGAAAGATCATTCTTGAACTAGTTTATGACACCAAGATTAATGCAAAACCAAATTTTATGTCACTTATTCAATTAAACATCAATATTGACAATTCACAAACCACTTAATAATATGTTTAATCTCATAAACTAGTATAGAAACTAAACAAGGTAAGAACCAATTATACCAATTATAGTTTTGACAAGACCACAAAGTCATTGTTCATTTTTTTGTCATAACAAGATGGTCGTTTGAAAGTTGTAGAAGCTTACCACAAAAAAAAACAACAAAAATTATTAGGAGAAGGCACAACAAAGTTCTAAAGATCATAAGTGGGAGAAAGCCCCGAACAGACGCCGTCTTCTCAACACTAACACTCTTGTTAAGTACGGGAATACTTAATGATTGTCCAAAGGACTTTGTGAGTGAGAGACTAGACAAAGAGAGTAAGATAAACAGAATATGCCTTCAGAAGGACGAAGCTCCCGGAGGAACCGAGAGCTATTGCCGAGAAAGGGGATTGATGTGTGTAAGAAATAGCCCTAGAGGTCCAAAATTAGGATTATGGAGCTCAAGGTCAAATATGGGAAGTGTAGGGTTAGAGATTATGTACCTTGAGGGGGTGTTGCCCCCTGCTTATATAGTGTTAGGTGGTTGAGATCCTTGTGGGTCTGCTGGAATTGTGTCGTATCTTTTAGAGATTTGGTTTGGTTTTACCTTTGTGAGCCCTTTATTTATCGGCCTTATTTCGGGCGGATTAGGACCTGGAGGCCGGCCCCTAACATTGCCCCCACTCAGGAGCCTGAGCCTTTAGACCTGGCTTCCGAGTAGATCATGTGCTTATTTCTGGGCGGTTTCGACAGCTACATGTCGTTTGAGGGCAGTTCGAAAAAAGTGATTCCTCTTTCTTCATGTCGAAGGGCAACGATCACTTTTATTGATTTTCGAGGGGGTGCGATTTTCGAAATTTCTGTAACCGTCTCATTAATTACATTTTGCTCCCGTTCGGGAGTGTGGGCGTTGTCCATTCTTCCGAGTAGTTTTTTGCTTTTTATTCAAATCTTCCGAGTACTTTGCTTATTTCTCTTCATGATCTTCCGGAAAGTCTTTAACGTTCTTTTAGGAAGGTGTTAGTTTCTTTTTTCGGGAAGTTTTGATGATTCCTTCTCGAAAGGTGCTTTTTCCCAAAAGCGTTCATGGCTTTCCTACCGAGTAGCTTTATCGGCCTCTTCTTGAAAGGTGCCTCTTTCTTCTATGAAGGAGCGCACAACGTTCTTTTTAGGTAGTTGCACATAATCTTCTGCGGAAGTTAATGCATTTTTATTCCATGGATGAAGTGTTATGTGTCGTTGTTTGGTTTGCTCGCTTCTAAGGAGACGTTTCCATTTTCCTTTTGCTGAAGAGTGATAGTAATGATGACACTTATTTGCCCCCTGAATCTTGAAAAAATTAGTTAACAAGTTCTCTTGGGGTTCATTTCTTCTTTTATTTATGTATCTCTCTCTTCTTGTGAGGGAGTTTTGCTATGAAGTTTGCTAGAACTTGCTCTTTGATCGTTATTCTTCCCTCATATGGGATATGGTATTCGGACAACTCTATGGACCAAGTTAACATCCTTCCGGCGATATCCGATTTTTGGAGAATCTGCTTCAGCGGCTGGTGTTGACGGAGCCTTCTTGTTGCCACAATGATTGCAAAGGCCAGCTTTTCCAGTTTCCGGTGCTTCAGTTCAGCTCCTTGGAGGGTTTTGCTTATGAAATACACAGGGTCCTGTGTTTTCATCCTTCCTTGTACTAGCGCTCCGACCAGCTCCCTCTTCCGGCTTGACTACTAGCCGCCAAGTAATCTTTAAATATTTAGAAAGCTTTTTCACACTCTTCCATTCACTTAAAATCTTTCTATTTCTTCATTAACTTAAACAGCGGTGCTGCCTTTATTGCAAAGGCTGCTAGGGATCTTGATAGCGCCGCCAGCCGTCCGGTTAGGCTTTGTATCTATTTTAATGACTCTGGCTGCTTCATGGGGATGATGGCTTGACATTTTTCCGGGTTAGCCTCGATTCCTCGACTGGTTAGCATAAAACTAAGGAACTTTCCGGTTTCTACCGCGAAAGCACACTTTGTTGGATTGAGCCGCATTTGATGTTCCCTGAGTTTGCCGAAAACCTTCTCTAGGTTCGGGATAAGATCTTTTTCAGCCTTTGTCTTGACGAGCATGTCGTCTACATATACCTCCAATATGCCTCATATTAGATCTTTGGACGCCTTGTCCATAAGCCTTTGGTAGGTCAATCATGTGTTCTTCAGTCCGAACGGCATTACTTTGTAGTAAAAGTTTCTCAGTGGAGTGATGAAAGCTGTTTTCTCTGCATCTCCGAGGTACACTGGAATCTGATTGTATCCGGAGTAAAGATCCATGAACGACATGAACTTTTAGCTGGAAGCCCTATCCATAAGACCATCAATGCTTGGTAGTGGGTAAGGATCCTTTGGGCATGCATTGTTCAAGTTGGTGTAATCTACACACATTCTCCACTTTTAATTGGTCTTAGTTACCATCAGCAAATTGCTAAGCCGAGTGGGATACTTCAATTCTCTTACGAATCCTGCTTCCAATAGATTCTGGACTTGTTTTCTCACGTCAGAAGCTTTTTCCGGGTTCATACGCCGCATTTTTTTTTAACTATCGGCTTGCTTCCGGGTAGGACTGATAGATTATGATTAGAGACATTTGGGTCAATTCTTAGCATGTCAACTGCTGTCTAAGCGAACAAATCCACATTCCTTTTAAGGAAGTGAGTTAGCTGCACTTTTTACAGCTCTCCTTCCGGTTGTGGTCTTTTCGGTATCTTTCTATCGGGTGGCTCTAATCCAATGAGGTGGACTCTGGCTGCCGTTTCCGGCTTTGCCGGCTTTGGTAGCTGTTATTTGGAATCGTGCAGTGTTGCGATATGGCACTTTTCTGCTTCCGATTTATCTTTTTGTAATTTCCGATGCATACAGTGCCCTTTAGGGTCGTCTCTCTCCGGGCTATCTATTCTTTGTCTTAGTCTCATGTCTTCATCTCTCTGCTTTTGCATGTCCTCATATTCATGGACTTTTTTGCTTTTCGAATTTCTAGAAGGTCTCTGCAGTCTTTTGCGTCATGGCCCGAGGCTTTGAGGTACTTGTAATAGCACTTTTAAAGTGTTTTGTGTTTTTTTTACCCTGGGAGCGGGTATTCTTTTCATTTGAAAGACTTCATGCAAGAATTGAATTAAAGAAACATTGAATACTATGTAGTAAGGTCGGTTTGACCTCTATTTACTTATGTTCTGGTTGTCCCATGAGCTTGTTCTTCCGGGTGATTTCTTTTTTACCCTATTGGATTTTTAATTTGTCCTTCCGAGTGCTTTCTTTTCATTTCGGTCAAAATTTTCCACAGTTTTATCCTTTTCTGGTTGCATATAGTCGTGTGAGCATTTTTGAATTTCTTCCATAGACTTTGGGGGTCTTTTTATTTGACTCTTTAAGAATGGTGTGTGTTCTTTTGGGTCTTTTACTGAAGTGCCGAGTACTGCTTGTGATTATAATTTTTCGATTTGTGTGCACTTGATGTTGAAATGGTCTAGGTATCTCCGGAGAGCTTCCTAAGGCTTTTACATGATTGGATATAGGTTGAAACAGTTCTTTGGCAGCCTTTAGGGTGGTAAAATTTTGCATGTAAGTGCTTCGGGCGCACTTTCCCCATTGGCAGTGATCGAAGTGTTGAATCGAATTTGGTGTACTTGGAGGTATACTTCCAATTTTTAGTTGGCGAGGACTTTTGCCGAGCATTGTGAATGCTTTTCTCTAGTACATAACTTTTTCGAAGTTGTAAAACTGATGCTCGTTTTCTCATCATTTTTTTGGATAACTTTATTGGTTATCACTTTAGAAAAGGAGTATGCCATCCTTGAGTCTAATGTATGCTTTTCCACTAAGGATAAGGATTGATTTCGTTGTGTTATCATTCCCTCTTGTGGGGGATTATCCTGGATGTCGTGATTTTATGTTGATATCACGCTTTCTCTCTTGGGGATCTTCCGTGGAATATCTCGGAGGGAGTGATTTATTTTTCAGTTGTTTATCTTTGTTGATGTTCATTTCTTTTTTAACACAGTAATTATAAGTTCCAAGATATTTCTTGATGCTTTCTTTGATTCAAAAGCATTTTTCTTATCTTCTTTGCTTTAAGCTCGTGTGCATGGAGTGTGTGCCCTTCGCTTCGGATGAGAGCTTCAACTTCCATGAGTTTCCCCTACTTTGGCCATGATTTTGAGTTCCTTATCTTCTTTTCGGGATGAAAATCTTCATATACTTATCCGTATGCCGCTAACTTGAAGCCTTTTGAGGTTCTCCCGTTGTGGGGCTGTTGTTGATTGCTTCCATTTTCTTCACGGAGAAGGGATTCTGCATTTTTCGAGTATGCCTTTTTGTTTTAATTCTTCTTAGCCGCATGTTCTTTTATACATTTTGTGCCTTTCTTTCCTCTTCTGGCTTCTATATATTGTCTTTTGTTATCCCTTTGTTTGGGATTTTTTTGGGGGCTTTATTTAGCTCTTTTGTCCATTTACTTGGACTCCTTTTTCATTTTTGTGGCAGCTCATCATCCGAGAAATTAATCTGGTGTGGTGCCTCGGTGTCTGGTTCACCGTTTAGTTTAGATGTGTGGCAGCTCATCCTCTGGAGGATCAGTCCAGGGCGGTGCCGTCGGTGTCTAGTTCACCGTTTAGTTTAGATGTGTGGCAGCTCATCCTCTGGAGGATCAGTCCAGGGCAGTGCCGTCGGTGTCTAGTTCACCGTTTAGTTTAGATGTGTGGCAGCTCATCCTCTAGAAGATCTATCCAGGGTGGTGCACCGGTGTCTGGTTCACCGTTTAGTTTAGATGTGTGGCAGCTCATCCTCTGGAGGATCAGTCCAGGGTGGTGCCTCGGTGTTTGGTTCACCGTTCAGTTTAGATGTGTGGCAGCTCATCCTCTAAAGGATCAGTCCAGGGTGGTGTCGTCGGTGTTTGGTTCATCGTTTAGTTTTGATATGTGGCCTCTGTCGGTGTTTGTGTCACCGCTATTTATGGGCCTATGGTCTCTGTCGGTGTTTGTTTCACCGCCCATTTTGGAGCTTCTATCGATGTTTGGTTCATCGTTTATCATGTTACGTTTAGCTTGTAGGTTCCCCTTCCGAGTGCTTTGGTGGCTCTATAGGACCTACCGGATTTGTTTATAGCTTTTTGGTTGGAGTGTTTTTCAATGTTAGCTTTTCATAGCACCAAATCTTTTTCTTCAAGTTCTCTTCTGGATTTGATGTAGTTGTGGTGTATGGGTACATCTATGTAAAATTATAAGACGTAGCACACAAGAGCCAACAAACACCATTGAAAAAATAAGATGCCTTTTTAGACTTTCAATTAGTTATGCAAAATCTTAGTAATTGATTTTTAATTGGAAAATCATAATGAAAACATCCCTGGCGTCTCCTTTTTTCTCTTTTTTTTCTATCATAATAATGAGAGATCATAAGCTAAGTTGCTATAACAATGTTGTAGTGAGTTGAAAAATTTCTACCACTTTGAATAGAATATTCAACATGTGCTATCAATTTTTTTTAATCGGTTGTTTCTAAGAGAAATTAAACCATCGAGAAGATATGCATCTCTCTCTTTTATTTTCATCAGTTAGGCTAATAACTATTAATATATTTTATTCTTCCGTAATGACATTTTATAAAATTCATAAGAGAAATTATAGAACATCATGCTATAAGAGACGTTATTGAATGTTATTCTTCTGACTTAACAATCTTTTACAATGTGGCATGGGTCAAAAATATTTTACTACTTTTAACGAAAGTGTAAATATTAGAGCATATGCCATCAATATTATAAGAGATGAAATTATAGAATATCACCTTATCGCCTATTGTGGATTGTTATTTTCATTGATTCCTTTGTTGTACATGTCGTCAACTCCTTTCTTGTTAGGCGAAATTTCTACCATCTTTCACTCGGAAGATTGTGATTCGTCTCTTATCTTACTCAGAGTTAGGTCGCCACAAATGGCATCAATATTAAGTACGGGAATACTTAACGATTGTCTAAAGGACTTTGTGAGTAAGAGACTAGACAAAGAGAGCAAGATAGAGAGAATGTGCCTTCTGAGGTACGAAGCTCCTGGAGGAACCGAGAGCTATTGCCGAGAAAGGGGATTAATATGTGTAAAAAATATTTTTATATGAGTTATCATATGTAACTCATATTGGCTTCCTATTATATGTTGGCTCCCTAGCCTTTTTCTTAATTTATTATATATTTTTATCTTGTTCATATAAAATTATGAGTAACGCTATTTGAACAAATAGTTTTGGCCAACCAAGTTCAACCAAGTGATTTATTTCTATCTAAATAGAATATTATTTCAGTGTCAAATAGTATAAAAAAATGCACCTAAATAAAGTTTTATTTGCCATCGAAATAATTTTCTATTTAGCATAGAAATAAATCACTTAGTTGGACTTGGTTGGCCAAAACCACTTGTTCACGTAGAATTATTATTATATTATAATATGAAATAAGATTTATTTATTTAATTACTTTATTTCCATAAAGTTATTTTTATTTTTTAAAAAAGATTCGATCAAATCTCTCTAAATTAAAATAATTGAAATAAAATAAAATTGAATTAAAAATAAAATAAAATATAACTAAAACAGAACCGCTAATTAAAAGGCTAAAACTCCTATTTGAAGTTTAAACAAAACAACCCCCTGTGACCTGTCATACACACATATAAAATTATTATATAATAACGTGAAATAAATTTTATTTTAATTTTTTGTTATTAAAATATTAATATTTTTTTAAAATCAAATAACAGATTCAATCAAACGGAAAATGATTTAATTAAATTAAATTAATCTAAAAGAATAAAATAAAATTTAATTTAAACCGCATGCCTAACATTCCTATATAAACAAAACAAAACAAACCCTCACAGTTCTCACACACATCGTACTCAGATACTTTCTACTTTCTTGTGCAGTTTAAATGTAGCTCACTACGAAACTATGCAGGACTCTTACGATAAATTTGACAAGGTTTTTGTGTATCCATTATTTGCTTTGACGATTTTCTTTTTCATTATCGGCTATATTTGGGTTCTCTATGGTTGTATCAAAGATGGGAGGAAGTTAAACCGTGTAACACCATTAGAGGATCAGATGCATCAAGACATAATAGACATTGATGAGATGGAGATGCCTCCTTTGGACTCGCCAGGTAATAATGTAACTCCCCTTATTGTATGTTCTAATTTCTGTCCCTAAATTTATAAATGATTTTTTTTTCAGGTTAAATAGCGAAATAATCAAGTCAGCCTTGCTATAGATTATGCTGATGATTTTCTATTCTGTTTTGGAGTAATGTTGTGGTGACTGGAGTATGTGTAGATTTATGTTCTATTCTACTATAGTATAGATACTCATCTCAATTGTTGCTCATCACCATTTCCTGAATAATGGATGGCTTAAGGAAGCCAAACATTTTATGACCATTGGTGCATTGCAAAAGCTCCAAGGTACTGAACTATTGATGTGAATCACAATCAATCACACTATTAACAAATCTTAATATGCATACCGTTTATATATCAAACTCTTTTATTCATATAGGAAAATGAAAAATTGTTGAATCATGATAATTTCAATAGAATTAGAAGCATTGTTAGATACCAAAAATTAAATAATAACATAACACAAAGTCCATTAACTCATGAATAATTATCTCAACTATAAATCTATAAGGCAGAAAAAACAAATTATCACAAAAAACCAAAAGTTAAAAAATAAGATGATGATTAATGTAGCACCTAAAAGGCAAATAGAGGAGAAATATAAAGAAGAGGTAGAACCTATGCAACAAATCAAAAGCAAGACAGAGAAGACGAAACACCAACCATTCGTTGACCACAACTAGTGATGCAGAGAAGAAGAGAGGAAATGAGGGGGAACTAAACAATAAACTCAGAGAAGATGAATCACCCATCGCCTCGAAGAGTACCAATGGTGTAGAGAAAAGAGAGAAGAGAAGTGTTGTCGTCGACCTTGGGGTGATCAATAGCAATTGTTCGTTTAGGGGAGGGTTCACGGGAAAAAAAAGAGTAATAAATTTAGAGAAATTGAGTAATTATAATAAGAGTAAATATTCATCACGGTCCTCAAACTCTTTTACTTTAGATAATGCACTCTCTAATGATGTTAACTTATCAAATCGGTCCTCGTCTCTTATATTTAATGTACAATTTAGTCCTTATAACCTGTTGCTAGTAGGTTACCCTGATGACATGTAGGTTATCCTGATGACATTTTAATTCCAGTGCCAAGTATGCATTTTTGTTGCCAAGGTAGAATGGTTGGATATTAAGAGGGACAAATAGGCCCCTCCCAAAAATTTCAAATGTTTCCAATTTTCTTGATTGTGTTTCCATAAATCTCCCTATTCTAACCTCTCATTCACAAAAGAACCCTAACTTCATCATCTTGTTTATTCGTTTCCCTCCAAAAACGAGCGATGAAGGTGGGCTGATCGAACCTATTCCGAGCTGATTAGGAACGCGAAGAAGCTACCTGCGAGTAGTTGAAGGCGTCTCTCAAAGGTTTGTTGCTTCTCTAACCTTTGTCTACCTGCTATGTTCATGATTAGCAAAATGTACATGATTATGCAGTTTTTTTTTTTTTTATGTTTGATGAGGGGGTTTGTGTAGAATGAGTTCTACACTCAGTGCCACTACATTGTTCTCTATTATTGCGATTTTAGTCCATCGTATTTAGGGTTTGACAGATAGATTTAGGGTTTATATTTATGCTTCGCTTGATACTCTGTCTCTGCATCTTTGTGTTGAGAGTAAACCTATGTATTGGTGCGTGTGTTCTCATTTTTTGTTGCATTGTAATTCTATTTGTCTCATCGTTTGGGGTTTGGTGGAGAGGTCTAGGATTTCTATCTATGGGTGGAATCAGATTGTGATCTACTATTTGGATTGCTATTGGTTTAGAATTGGAATAATATCGCAAAGCTCCGCAATTGCAGATTGGGACAGTGAACTTCTTTCTCTTTTTCCATGCCACAACAAGAAACGCGGTCGTTACCGGTAAATCCGCTGGTAATGGACGCATTTCTTATAGTGTGCACCACCAACGCCACCCTTGCCAGAACCATCCACTCCAGCACTGGTCACCAGATGAAGCACACACTTGCTTGCTCTTCCATGACAATTTCATCAATCGAATTCTTAGAATTTGAAATGAGAAACCCTAAAAAAACTTCGTAACATTAAAAGAAAAAAGAAGAAGAAGTGAATGACATGACATCCTTTTGAAATTTTTAGGAGGGGCCTGTGTGTCATACACACTTGGCATTGGAATTGACATGTCATCAGGGTAACCTATATGTCATCAAGATAATCTATTGGCAATAGGTTATAGAGACTAAATTGTACATTTAATATAAGGATGAGTACCGATTTAATAAGTTAACATCATTAGGGATGTTTTGTCTAAAATAAAAGAATTTTGAGATTGAAATAAATATTTAATCTTATAATATATTTACACGGGGTTAAATTTATAAATATTTTTTAAAGAGACACTGATGCTCCTTCCTTGAGGAGGGATACCTAATCCTTATCTTAGTCTCTCTATAAAACAAGATCTGTATTGAAGAATTTATCAAAATTTATCGCTTACCTTTATTACCAAATATACCGTTTCATCAAATGACAATGAACCTTTTTTGTCAGTAATGACTAATGAGTAATGACTGTGGTCTTACTAAAAATTATCGCTTACCTTTATTACCAAATGTAGTAGGAGATTAAATTCCTATACAACAATTCCGTAGGCAAACATATCTCCCGCTTGGCCGAATTATCTTGCGACTGGGTCATCCACCTGGATTCTAGGTAGCTGAGGACCAGCCCCATAAAAGAAACAATTAGGGCTCAACCAGCATTTTTAGAGCTATACCTTGATCACTAAAATAGTATAGGTACACCATTTTTATCTTCATACAGCAAAGGTTTAAAATCGTAATAATTTTGTGCACAAAAAAAAATCGTAATAATTTAAGTTTGGTTTTTGGCATCTTATTTGATAATTAAATTGGTTCATATTTTGAATTTACTTATAAAAATAGTTCTAGTCCAATCAAATTAAAATCATTTAATTTAATATAATATAATATTATTATTTTACCACTAAGCTTAAAATTGTACTTATATAATTATATATTTAATTTATTATATATTTTTATCTTATTCATATAAAATCATTATATAATAATATGAAATAAATTTTTTTATTTAACTACTTTATTGACATAAAGTTTTTTTAAAAAATCAAATAACAGATTGAATCAAATCCCCCTAAAATAATTTAAATAAAATAAAATTGAATTAAAAATAAAATATAAAATAATTAAAAAACCCTAATTAAAAGGCTAAAACTCCTATTTGAAGTTCAAACAAAACAACCCCCTTTGACCTGTCATACACACATAAAATTATTATATTCGTCAAAAAAAATTATTATATAACAATGTGAAATAAAATTTATTTAAATTTTTTATTATTAAAATCTTAATATATTTTTTTTAAAAATCAAATAACAGATTCAATCAAACCTAAAATAATTTAATTTAAAGTAGAGTAAACTAAAAAAAATATAATATAATATAATTCAAACCGCATGCCTAATAATAATATTCCATATAAATAAAACAAAACAAACCCCTCACACACACACATCGTACTCACATACTCCTTGTGCAGTTTTAGCTCACTGCGCAACTATGAAGGACCCCGACGATAAAATTGACGTGTTTCCGTTTACAATGCTTGCTTTTACGTGTTTCTGTTTCACAGTCGCCATTTTTTATTCTCTATTGGTGTTTCAAAGATTGGAGGAAGTTAAACCGTGTAACACCATTAGAGGATCAGATGCATTAAGACATAATAGACATTGATGAAATAGAGATGCCTCCTTCCCCTTATTGTATGTTCTAATTTCTGTCTCTAAATTTATAAATTATTTTTTTTCCAGATTAAATAGCAAAATAACCGAGTCACCGAGTCACCCAGCTATAGATTATGCTGACGATTTTCTATTCTGTTTTGGAGTAATGCTGTGGGCACTACAGTGTGTAGGTTTATGTTATATTCTGCTATAGTATAGATATTCATCTCAATTGTTGCTCATCATCATTTTTTTGTTTTTTTAAACAATTATTCAGATTATATATTGGTGACATAAGGGTAAAGTATCGTTTTCGTCCCTAACGTTTGGGGTAAGTATCGAAAATGTCCATAACGTTTAAAACGTCCTATTTGTGTCCCTAACGTTTTGAAATTGTATCAATCTTGTCCCACCGTCAACTCTATTAGTATAATTCTAAACAATCTACTCGTTCAAATACAAAATTAATTAATCTATAGTTTTTTAGAGGCAATATTTAGCACAATCACACTCGAACAACTCAAAAAAGGTAAAGTTTGGGTAAGAAAAAAAGAAGCGTTGCGTGCTTAACTTCTTTTGGTCTTTGTGTTATATATGTTATAGTGTAAGAAATAATAATGGACACGAATGAAGTGGACATGTCACTTATAATATTTTGGTATTATGAACATATATATGTGTATGGTTTTGTTAGTGATTTTCACAATTGCTTAACGGTGGGACAAGATTGATACGATTTCAAAACGTTAAGGACATAAATAAGACGTTTTAAACGTTAGGGACGTCTTTGAGACTTACTCCAAACGTTAGAAACAAAAATCATACTTTACCCGTGAGATAACGTGAGCTTTTACTCTGATTATAATGGTAACACGCTGAGTATCTTTGGGTAAGATGGAAAATTACTATTAATACTGTGTATAATTTTTTTCCAATTAAATCTAATCAAATTAGTCTAATTTTTACAAAAATCATTATTATTACTCTTATAAATATTCATTCAAATCTTATAGTCCAACTTAATTAAATTTGGTCAATAAAAAAAATTTGTATATGTAGTATTTTTTTTTATATACCTATAAACGCAATTAATTTAAATAATGTCTTTAGTTTTCAAAAGGAATAGAAAAATTTACTCATCTCAATCCTCAGTTAAAAACTTCCATCTTTTGTTTACAGAACAAATTGTATTTCTATTATCCTTTTATTTGAATCTTTTTTATATAAAGTAACATGTGGATGTGAGATGTCTTCATTGGAGTAAAGACCTATTACTAAACAATGTACTAATTAGGCATAATGTTTAATTTTTTTAAAAAAGAAAATTCATATTTTTCTTCATCAGAAAAACTATTTTCATATTTTAGACTTTTTTTTTTTTCATACGCCACTTATTTTATTTGAATCTACAATTAAATTCATATAGGTAACGCTATTTATGGTTTCGTCAGAAATACATGCATCTAAAGTATCGTTTACCATACACCATTTCATCAAATGACTATGATCGTTTTTTTATTTTCAAGTAATAATGACGATGGTAACTTTGGCCTGTGGTTCACATAACCTGTCCCAAATTCGGATAAAACAGTGTCCCATCTCCGTACATGACCACGACGCAATGATGCATTTGGGACCATATACAATTATGTTAGGCACTTAACTTAAAACTATGCCGCATCTCAATGCACAGACATTATGGCTTGGTTAAGGTTAAGGTAAGACCATTATGGTCTTACTAATTTATCCATCCCTGACCATATATAAACTACCTGTTTCTTGGGCCAACTATAAGAAATACAGGCATACTGCAATTCAGTACACAACCAGTAGGAACTGCAATGGAAGGGAAAAAAGCAAAGAACAAGATTGCTTTGCATATCTTTAGAAATCACCACAGCAACAAATGTGAAAATTTTTATTACAAGGTTCACGAATAACATGCTTCTCCTGTTATGTACATCAACAAGTTCAATAGAAAACAGATTGCTGTGTATGTAGCATTCTTACCCATAATGCTTCACCTAGTCAAAATGCACAAGGAAATTCCTATACAACAGATCTGTAGATAACAGATCTGCCTGCAGTCTCGCTTGGCCGGATTATCTTGACAACTTGTCCCCGCCTTAGTCCATAATATCTTACAACAGGGTCAGTAACCAGGATTTTCGGTAGCTGAGGACCACCCCATAAAAGAAAATATCAGGTTCAAGCAGCACTTTAAGAACTATATATACCTTGATGATCACTAAAACAGTACACAGCATTTTTATCTTCATACAACAAAGGTTAGCATAGAAGTAAAAAATTAACATTATTACCTGAGCTTCCTTCACTTTGTATCTCTCAAGCAAATCTCTCTTTTCTGCATCAGTGAGTACTCGATGTTCTGGGACAATTGTATGCTTTGTAATGTTGATCAGAAGTTCTTTTTCCTGCATCATCATCAACATGTATTCTTTAAAACACGAAAACGCATATGAATTATGAAGCACTAAGCTATAAAGAAAATCAACAAAGCAAAGCAACCAGATCATCCGGAGCACTATATAGTTCTTGCACAAATATCTCTACTCAGTGAAAACCTCCAATCACAATAAGACAAATTAGTTTAATTTATTGAATTAAAGTAGTTTGATTTGTTCCAAATTCAATAATCAATATAAATTAGTGCAGATATTGAAACCTGAAAAACCTCCCAGTGAAATCTCTTGGCGAGTTCAGTGATACTTGTGCGGACTTGGGGCGTTACTTCCCGTTCATAAACCAAGATAGCGTTGAAAACATTGTGGGAGTTCATGCGTTCGGTGTAGGTTCTAATGGCGGACGGCGATCTTTTCCGCCTTGGGGAAGAAGACATAGATCTGATCAGAAGGATTGTCGTTCTTGCATTTGCTCATAACAAGCGCTTCCTTAATATCATCCCTCTGGCTCTCACCGAAGTCGCCGGGATCTTTCTTGAACTCATCTTCGATCTTGTTCATCTCAACGTCAGCAACAAGGTAACCCCTATCTCTCAGCATCTCCAACAACGTCTTCCTGATTCTGTAGAGCTTCTTGATTTCATCGTCTGACATAACCATCCTTCTTCTTCTTCCTCAATCACCAGCAAAGAAGCAAAGAAACAAAGAATTATCTGAAATGTTCAGAAAAGAAAAAAATGAGAAAACAAAATTAAAAGAGGGGGGAAATTGTTCCTGCAGAATTAGCATCAATGAAGACGATGATTTGAGAAGAATGTGAAACAGATAAATCTTTCGTGGATAAGTCACTTAAACCCTAAATGAAGATGAAAATGCAAGTGCGTGTGTGTGGAGCGGAGAAGCGATTCTTGGAGGCAATGTTGAGTGGAGAGGAGGCGTAGCTGTTAGTGGGTTTAAGAAGGGTTTCTTTTTCTGTTTGGGGAGAGCAGACTTGATTTCCAAGCAAGCTTTGTTTTAGCGGGTAAGCAGGATTTAATTTCACAATTAACAGATTAGGAATCTTTAACAACGGGATATTTTTAGATTTTGTCTTAAAATATTCTTTTTAAAATACTTTTTTATATATCTATATTTGAAAATAGATTTAATTTTAATACATGATTAAAGTGCTAAATAATTTAATATGTGCATTTACACTTACAATATATAACTACATTTTATATTGTAAGTGTAAATGATCATAAAATTTTTTTTATTTAATCAGATGATTGAATAAATAAAATATTATATATTGTTAATATATTAAAATTAAATTTATGTAAAAATATATATTTATTACAACGAAAATATATATTTTGCTATACTTAAAATTTGACTCTGAAATTTTAAAAATCCATACCAAGTTGTTTTAACAACAAAGATATTTTTTTTTTTCAGTGGATACCTCTATTATGTAAAAGAAAAAAGATTGCACAATTTTAAAACTAACATTTTCAAACATGTGGCAATTGCAATTGCTACATTAATATTCAGATTGGCTTATCAGATTTTTCGAAAATTAAATTGGCCTTTTAAATTTTAATTGAATCAACATGATATGTAACTCATTTTCCATTTTCATACCATTTGACCCACATATAAAAATGCCAAGCTACTTGTAAGATAGAATATACGTCCAAAAAGATATATATATAATGTCATTTTGTGGTGGGCAACAATATTCGTCTATCTAATTATTTAATTTTCAATAATTTTATATATACATCTCACAATCAAGTTTAACTAAATAATCTATTTTTATATTAAATAAAAAATCATTTCATTACCAAATACAACAAAAAATAACACTAAAAAGAACTTCTATTTAATATCAAAATACTTTTTATTTAACATTAAATAAATAACTTTATTAGACTTAAAATATACTTTCAAATTAAAATTATTGTTGAATTTGTCTTATTCAATAAAATTAAATTACATATGAATGTAAAAATCATCAACCATGAGTACCCCGCAACTATTCAATGCAAAAATAGTACGTCCCTATAACACTAAGTTACACGATTCAACGAATATAATGTGCACTTTCTTACTGTTACTCTGTTAGATTGTATTCTTTGTATTTTCTTCTACAATGTTACTAAACTTTTTTTTTAATCATATATAAAGATGATAAAAAAGAATACAAATATGACTATATATGAGCGAGCATACACGATTTCAGCATTCGTTTAACCAAAATGACCAATAGTCCAAAAACAAAACAAAAAAAGACCAACTCATAACACGTGACACATTTAAGACGAATCAACAACACTGCATATTGTTGTAGGCTTGTAGCAGTTCAACATAAATATCCACAATCCATATTTTTTTATCATAAGGTTTCTACAAATTAATATATCTTTTTCTCACTTCCCTTTTTTCTTATTTTTTTAAAAATGACTAGGATGTAGGATGCCAATTTCTCACCCAATCTGCCAGAGTTGAAACATTTCTACTAATATCTTCAATGGTGTCGCTCTTCATAGCAACCACTCTGTCCTCTGGATAACTTTCTTTAGCCTCCTCAAGTAGAACTTGAAATATTTCACATTCTATGTTGTTAGAAAGTTTTGATTCATTGTAACCTCTGTCACAAAGATGAAGGAACTTAATTTGATAAAACACCCAACCAAAAATAGCTAATATCAACATTCAATAAGTGCTTCCTTACCTCCTACTCAGGCGGTCATACAGCACTGTATTATCAGTTTGAAGCACAACAACACAATCAAACCATCGCTCAGGGAAGAAATCACATCCATGATAGTCAACGATATTTCCCCCTTCTTCCATTTGATCCTCAAGCTCATCACATACCTTAAACACCATGCCAGGAAACACATTATGATATACATTAGCACTAAGGATAACATAAAAGATGGTTCACATAACTCAACTACCAAAGGTTCTTAGTACCCAATAGGACAATAATTGAATTCGTATGCTTAATACTAAAATCAATATGGGACCTCCATTTTCCCAGTGCAACCAGAAGTTTCAACAATGACATTGTTGGATCCATGTGGCCAACCCTATATACTGAGATAAGGCTTTGTTAAGAAGATGTGCATAGCATTACATATACTAAGTACTATATCAAAATTCTCAAGAAACGCTACCAAATGGAATAAAAGGAGGAGAAACGCATAAAAAGTATTGGCGCAAAAGGAATATATGGTATGGAAATGTCTTATGGCTACTACATGTACATTGTAGGACCTGAAATGAAATCAAATTTGAAATAGCAAAATGATATGTGGCTTATAAATAAGAGTATAAACTGTTCTTTCTATTCCCATCAAACCAAATATTGCAATGAAAAAACTCCAACAGACATTAGAAAATAATCCAGAAGTATTAATGTTACAACATTAAGAAGAAAGCATATTTGATATCAATGAAGGGTGGTGTTTCTCCAATTCCATGAACTACATATCTTAATATCTTTATAATATATATAATATCACCTTAACTTGGATACTGACCAACCACCATCATCATCATCAAGTTAATAATCTCCATGAAATCGACAGACCAACTACCTATGCACATCACTATAACACTTAACAAAGCCATTTTTAACTAAGTGGGTTGGCTACATAGACCCAAAATCGTCATTGCATCAAGAACATACATTGGAATGAGATATAATTTTACATTGGCTATTGTAAGCGTAACACAACGCGACATGAATCCACAAACGTGTTTGTGTTGATCATGCATAGGGATGAGACAAAGTTTTACATATAATGTCACAGGTAAAACACAATCCTCCTCGCTTTTCTAAATTTGGGACATGCCATGTAAACATGAGTTGGATTGTCGGAATTACTATCTATGCATATCCTTGACACAAAATGAATTTATGACTTTAAGAACTTCATCAAAACCCATATAAGAATACACACATACAGGGATAGACTAAAACCTTACTTAGAATTTGATTATTAATCCTCATGCACCTTAATATAAAAGAAAGATTTATTTAAGTACCAAAAAAAGAAAAAAAGGGGGGGTAATATGTTACCAAGTCATCATTAATGACATAACAATCAAGCTCATCATCCCAGCCATCATGCAAATTCTTTTCCTTTACTAAATCCCCAACATTGATGTGGCGAAGTTGAGTGGCTTCAGCTAGAGCAGTACATGTCGTAGTCTTCCCTGTCCCTGGGGTACCCGTCACCAGAATGTTTGGCCTCTTCCTCCTCCCACTTTCCTCCACCATCACTGCAACCCTAAAACCTGCACCAAAATAAGAAATTCAATTGGACACCAGTGTTTCATCCAATTACACTACAAGAGGAACACATTCTCCTCCTCCCATTATTCTGAATCTGACAAAGTAACAAATAAGAATAATACGGGAAAAAAAATCAGCAGCAAGAAATTTAGTTCAATAAATTAACCAGACCAACCAACAACAAATTAATCAGCAGCAACAACGTGAAAAATTCAATAAATTTAGTTCAAAATTAATCAGGCCATTAATCAGCCACAAATCAAGCATCAGTTTACTTAAATACAAGATAAAAATTAAAATTATTAAATATAACTAGTCTATTTTTCCAAAATAAGTTCACATTCAAGTTCAAATATTAAAGTTTACAATCAACATACAAAATTATCATATTCTAGTATTCTACCACAAAAAAAAAAAAATAACAGTAACAAAGAGTTCATTCTTAAAAAACAGACCATCACATATCATATTCATCATTGTTTGTATCCATCTATGTGAACAAATCAAATGGAACCACAATCAGCCATAAAAAAAAATAAAAATAATAAATCAGAAGAACAGCAAACACTCTAATAAATTAGAAGAACAACTAACACTATGATAAATTATAAATATTAACAGCAACTCAGTAAATTCAACAAACAATAAATTAGAAGAACAGCTAACACTCTAATAGGGAAGCATTAACATAGGCACAGAACCATATCAGGAGAACACAATTATATCTTGAAACAGGTAACATTCATGTAAAAAAAAAAAAGGGGAGGGGGGGGGGGGGAAGGGGAAGAACATGATTTCACACTTCAATTTTCACCTCTTTTCTATTTTTATTTTATATTAACAATTTAATTTTGATATATGTATGTATATAAAACCAACTTCAGAATTGAAAAACAATAACCGAATGACACCAAAAAAAAAAAGAAAAACAATAACCGATATTTGAAGCAGCAACTCACCTACAGTCGCGAAGAAGCAGCAGCTCAGTCAGCGACGGAGGACGACGACGGAGCTGCTTCGGAGTGCGCCGCTTCAGCACAGCCACACGCGGCGACGAGGCACACAGAACGGTGACAGAGCCAAGACGGAAGAAAGAAAGCGGGGAGTCGGGGGCTGGCGGGGCGGAGGTCAAAAGCAGGGTGCTACGCTGACCGTCGCCGAATAAGGAGAGGCAACGAGCGGATACTAGGGTTTCAATCTAGTGTTTTGTGAATTGTGATTTTTTCTATTTTTTTTTTTGGGTTTAAGGCAAAACGGCATCGTTTAAGGCCAATTTTAAAGAAAATGTCAGACCCCAGAAAACCGGTACTATTTTACGGTTTTATCGGTTCACCGGTCAACCTCCGGTTTCGTCTTCTGCTCACCGTTTTGCATAGGACCGGACCGGCTAGGGGACCGGTTCCCGGATTTTCCGGTCGAACCAGTCGGTCCGGTCCGGATTTCAGAACGTCGCGCCGCCGCACCGGGAGAGGCAGATTCAAAACGATGACAGTTTTCCCGAACTCAAAAAATCGGCTGGTCTTCTGTTAAACTGGGCGATGCTTGTTATTATGTTTTTGTTTTTGGTCATGGTTCAAGCAGGTGCTTCACTGTGAACGAAATTCTAGTCTGTTTTTTTGGAAGGAACAAAATTCTATCTTTTTTTTTTTGGTAATAACAAAATTCTATCTATATGAGTATATCCTTAAGGTGCTTAAAGATCTGATTTTTGGCCCAAATGATTGGGCTACATAACGGGTCCAATTTTCTGTCTTCTCTTATGCTAGAAACTTCTTCAGAGGGAGCTCAAATTAGGGTTTAGTCACCTTTATAAGCTGCTTCAGTCATCCCTTTCTTCATTCATAATTTCTCTAATTATATTCGTCCCTTACGTAGCTGCTAATCTTTCTGATATTTAATTTACGCATCCTTTGTTTTTTTTTTTGTTTTTTAATTCTTCTTGACAAATGAAATTGCTTTACGAGTTTGGTTATGGTTTTAAGTTCAATCCAAAACTCTGATCTTTTATACTATGTCTTTTCAACTGTTTTGGGATGACTATAGTGTTTATTGGGATTTATGGTTTATTGTTAAAAACGTTTGTAGAAAGTGATACAGAGATGGAAGTGAGGATCTTTTCCCCAGATGATCGAAGCTGAACATACTGTGCGATTTTTCTCTTTTGAGAAACCAAGCCAATTAGTTCTGATCCATCTCTTTCCATAATATCATTAACAATTATTTCGTTTCTATTAGTTTCTTTTTAATTTGTGAATTTATATCTTAAGATTTTGTTTTGCATTGGCCATTTCACATTTGTGTTTTACAGACTACATGTAAAATCAATAATTCTAATGACATTAAAATAATTTTTTATCTGAAATAAAAATAAATATCTTGATTAAATAAAATAAGTGTATAGCTTATATTAATATAAAATATGTATTTATTTTGAACCATGGATGTATTTGTACGGGTTGATTTTTTTATTTAAACCAAATGAATTCATTAAATCCGAATTTTGTCTCAAGAGTTAATATTCAGACTAATTTATTTTCTAAGATGTAAAAGCTGTAGATATGTTTTGAGACAATTGTGCTGCTCCTTTTGGCTAAATTAAGTTAACCCTAATTGACCTCACTAATGAGTCTTAGGTTTCTAAAAATGAGTCTTAGAGGTTTCTAAAGCACAAATTTATGAGGAAAAAAAATATATTCAACATGTTTGATATATAACATTTTAAAAGATAAATCGGATACCTTCATAATTAGGAAGGTCTTAGAACTAAAGCATCTGAATTACCAATAAAATTCATTTGTCATACTGATCTAATTAAGTTTCAATGACTAAGTTTTCAAATTGGTTTTTGTGATTGGTCTCATGCATCAAAGTTGTGATTCGGAACTTCAATTGCAGAGAATCAGAGACAGTATATATAATTTGGTCATGGACCGAAATTACCTAACCCTAAGATCATAGGGGATAAAAATGAAAAGGACAATTCTATAATGAGAGAATATTTTGCGAAAAAAAAGTACTACTTTTATTTCTAAAAAAGTATTACTTTTATTTTAAAAATTATTAAAAATAAAATAAATATATATCACATAATTAATATAATAATATTCAATCATCCATCAATAAAATTTTTTTTCTCTTCGTCATTTTTTTTCCACCGTAGCATGTACCAAATGATAATAAACCCAAGCAACATCAAGACACCTAAAAAACTTTAGACACCAAAAAAAAAAACCCAAGCAACATCAACATTTTCTACCACAAACTCCAAATATATTTGAGTTCATTGCTACTTCAAGTAAAGGATATGAGTGTTAATTTTAGGATTATCATAATTGCTTAAGGCTCTCGAGATATAAAACAGAATCAACGAAATACTTTTATAGTGAAATACGTTACTATAATTTATAATCTTATTAGTAACCTCCATCTTTGATATATAAGAGATAAAAGTGGCTCACCATGGTATAAATGTATAATTGAAATCTTAGAAACAATTACCGTTTAGTCCACTATCAACATTAAGAAGATGACAGTCAGGTTAGAAGAATGCCATTAGAGGAATGAAGATTTGAGGAGGGGACAATGTTGATGATAAAACCTCATAAATTCTTGAAATAGTTAAGAATGCAGAGAAGTAATACTGTAATAGCACAATTATTTCATGAGAGAATCTAATATTCGACTACAATAAGAGATACAATCAAGGAGGACTTTCTTATAACTGATTCTCCATTGAATAGCCAACTTCCACTTATCCATAGACCTCCTTGTTTTTCCAGACAAAACTATATTGCTATCACTACATTTATCCTTCATATTATGAGCTTCTAAGAAGGTATCAACCTCACCCCTGAAAGACAGGAGTTTTGTAACCTCCATAAATGTACAAAAATCTTGACCATTATCCATTGCATTCAGGAGCAAGGTGTCATCTTCAAGGGATGTTGGCAAATTCTTCAAGACACCATGGCAAGCATTCGAAAGCCATTTCATAACGAAAATTTCATTGTCCGCAGAGATTTTGGAGCCAGAATAAACAAGATGTGCAACAGACCTCCTCTTGATTTGAGGGGTCGCCCACAACCGCAATGCGGCGAGTAGTGCAAAGGAAGGCTTCCCATTGTAATGGATGTACAATGATTCCCTAGACCAAGAAGTAGAAGAATACACAGCAGGTTCCAAAGGAATAAAAACTTTATCAT
>JASCZI010241670.1:264232-278456 GCA_036250425.1 Stylosanthes scabra
AAGAGAATAATAATATATCATAAATGTAATGTGCTTTATTTTCTAACATATCAGTGACATAAGAAGCATGACTCAATTACTACCTGATCTCCTTTTTTGTAATTTGCCCTAGCATAAAAGCAATATGCATTAGCATCTTCCTCAAAACCCCCATCTGTTAATCTCCAAGACTCGGAATCAAGCTGCCCTGCATCTGCGACTATAGTATTGTCTTCATTTGAGAAGGAAGCATCATGGATCAAAGAGTTAGAAAGAAAATTCTCTAGATCCCCAACGTCAGATGGCTCCTTTCCGGGTGCATCATAATTAAACAAGTCACCCACGGGGCACAAACACCCAGCTGAATCCCACGGTATATGTAATGTCCGGGAAGATACCTAGATTTTTTAAAGATCAGATGATATAAAATTATAAAGGTAGAATTTTACGATTTACTCTAACAACTGAAATACTAATACTAAATATAAATATGCCTTGTAAGGAAAAAATGAATTTGAGGCATCAACCAGCAATAATTTATCAATAATCAACAAAACAGGTTTATTTTTCCAATCATTGAGATAATTTAGATTCACTAGCACTATGATAAAACAATTAACCACAAGAAATTTGTCATGATTTCATGGATGTAAGAGAAGGCTCATCCCAGGAAAAAAAATTCAGTATACTAATATCACTTATTAACCAAAATCAGAACCAAGAAAATGCAAAAGATGCTTGCATTCAATGGGTAGAAAACCAAATTGCGTCTTTGTGAATAACTAATTTAGCATGCATGACTCTATATAACAAGCTAAATTTCTAACCGTTGCAGAAGCCCACACCCAAGCCTTAAATGTTAGAAGCTGGGGCTTAAATTTGAGATCTTCCATCAAAGCACGAGCTTGCTTCCACTCTGATTTGGTTTTTAGCACGGATTTTTCAGTGACCCATATAGCCTCATCCACCTAAAAACCACAAGATACATAAAATAAAAAAAAAAAGACTACTTCAGAAAGGGAAGTACAGATGAAATGCTGATAAATAGTATTAGGTCAGATGCCACGTCTAACCTAACAAGACAAACTAAAACTTCTAATAGAAACTGAACTTGCAGAGCAGTTTTCTCGAATTCACCAAACATGGCTAGGATGTCATAACTCTTTGGTAAATGCATGAGGTAAGGATGCCATCTTGAAGCCTTTCCTTTTCCAATTTCATACAACAAACAAACATTCAATATCTGCAATGTGCACAAGCCGAGATGCAAGTCAAAAATCAAAATGATTCATTTGCATGAAAGAGTCAATCATAAGCATTGACAAACGTAATAATACAAGAATGATGAAGCCACACCACACCACACCACACTAGTATTTTCCATGGTATAAGACCCTGGTTCAATTAAAATCTAAGAAACATTTGTTTTGGTTGAATAACTATTGAGAAGAACTTAAAGCAAATGGCTTCAGCGCATTTTCACAAACAGTTAGAGGGCACAAAAGACTCCAACTTAGCAATGTAAACACAGCACAATTATGAAAGAAAACCTGGGTTGAAGAAAGAGAAGGGTGCCTATTGAGAGCATCAGAGAGCTTTGTATCTTGCATAACACTGTCACTTGTCATCAAAGCAGATTTGGGAACTCTGAGAATTAGTTCCCCCATTCTAAGGTCTCTTACAGCACCCAAACCTCTACTGCAACATATTCACAGTGAAATTCATGGGGAAAGTGAAAAATCTGTGACTGTAAATTGAAGTAAATGCTATGTTGTAACAATTGAAGAGCATGTGCATGAAATGAGGAAAGAAAAGGGGAAAGATGTGAGGGTACCCTCCAGTGTGAGGAAAGTGAGAGACAAAGAGAGAAGAAGCGAGAGCATGAGAGTGATGAGGTTGGTCGGTGGTTGTTGGTGCATCCGATATTCCAATATGTGATGCCCATGTTAGTAAGCTTTGAATGCTTCCATGTTCATCCTCTTCCTCCATTACATGAATCTCAAACCTAGTTCCCTTCTTTCACAAATCAGAAGAGTAAAACTCATAAACGCAACTCACTTGTATGTTTATTTATTTGTATGTTTTTTGGGATTACTTTTTTTGGCACTGATTTGCAAGTGAATATAACATTGTATTTATGTTTTTGTTTTATTTATCCTTGGGCCTACAACGTGATTCAATTGATAAAAGAGTCTATGAATTAAGGGAGGAAAAAGAACCTATGAATTAAGGGAGGGGTGGGGTTTGGGATGGGTTGGGGTAGTGGGTAGTGGGTAGGGCCTTAGGCCAATGATCCAAACCAGAAAAAAGGCTTATATTATTTATTCTTAGCTCATAATAATATTATAATAGAGTTGCTCTTTCTCGGGCCTAGGCCCCGTTGAATCACCAAAAAAAAAAAAAAAGAGTTGGTCTTTCTCTTCTCAATTACAAGGAATTCAATGACCACACCAAAACCGTCATTCCATCATTTCCAAAAGATAATTAGAGAAAGTGTTAGTGAATTTTAATTTCAACTATCTTAGGAACTAATACTTTGGTAATTAACGGGCCAATAAATAACTGATTATTTAAATTTAATATAAGTGGTCATCTAAAAAAACAAAGAGTAATTATCTAAAATTATACACTCATCTTAACTATTTTATTATTTTCTCTTGAATGTTGGTTAGTTGGTCATCATATCTCCCCAAATCATTGGCTCTTTATATTTTTTGTTTTAGTTTTATGCTAGTCTAGAATTATGTATTGTACAAAATAAATAATAATAATAATAATATTTTAATCAATTTTAAGTTCATCAAGTGATTATTTCATTAATTCGCTTAAATAAGTATTAAGAATTTGAAAATTAAACAAATATTGAATTACGGTAAATAATGAACGCTTGAAATGCTTTTCATATAATTTAAGAGAATATTGGTTGCAAACATACACGTAAACTCCTTGAGACTTTGACCTATTCCTAGGTTTAATTTGTAATATTTATTTCTATGATAATTATTGATAACATGCTAATGTTATTGATCATTGGCATATATGTTTGTTGACCTATGATTTATTATGAATGCAACTCATGCATGCTTTTATTAACTGTTCTCTAATCCCTACTAACTTGTCGGCGAATTTTATTTTTATTACCACCCTCTATCTTCTATCTTCTATGTTGAAATGAATTTAATTTACATTTTATTATTATTATTATTATTATTATTATTCTGTATCACATGCATGGTTCATGCATGCGTCTGCTTCCTCTTAGTCATTACCACCATCTTCCTCCTAACTAACACAACACTTACCCAATTAAATAAAGATATCCCAAAAGACCAAAACATCGTTTATTTCTTTGTTTCTTTTTTCCCTTTCGTTATCCTAGTTTGAAGTCTGAAACTTGTTTTGAGCAAGGTGAAATAGTGACGTCTTGAATCTTGATTTTGATTAATAATTATCTTCATCCAATGCCTTAACATATATGTTTGTGTCTTTCTCGTTAAAAAAATATCTTAGCTTGACTATATAGTCAACTTTTAATTAAAAAGCGACTAATCACTAATTAATTAACCAGCATTATCTACTAGTGATTGTTTAATAATAACAGTCTTTAATAATAGGTTGAAAAATCATATGATTATTATCGTCAGGATATTTTATGACATAGACTAGCTACTTTTTGTTTAGATTTTAACACTCTATGCGTACCTTCATAGAGAGTTGAGTTTAATATATAACTATATACTTATATTTTTTATTCTAATTATATTGATTATTGTTTTTTAAGTTACTAGACATACTCTGTAGTAATTGATATCTTTGTTTTTCTATCTTAAAAAAATGAAAAGAAACTATATATTAAAAAATAAAAATATAAATTGACTAGCACTGTATAGCCAATAATCAAATCGCTAGTAGTGATGATATGTTGTCATGTTGATATGCACACATGATGTAAATTAAATAATAAAGTTTCGAGAATAATAATAATATTCCATCTCGTATTATTAATTTATTATTAACTTAATAACTCTTCACTCACTTAATTGCTGTTGTATATAGTTCACTTGCCATGGGTAGATGCAAAACTAAAAAAAAGTTGTTTGTATCTAACAACTAAATAAAGGATAGTGCATATCATTATTAGTGAATCGGTTAATACAAACAAAATCGGTAAAAAAAAATGGATTGATTGAATTAGTTGAATTTTTACGAAAAAGGATAATATGTTGTCTGAACATCAAAATACATTGAATATCTATTTTTCTGGGGTTCTTTTTTCCCGTCATTCTCGCACGCCTCTCAATATATTTATTTTTATCTATTATTATTAGCCAATATCTTTTTGTTCATAAGAACATCTATCACACTGATTTATATATTATGATGGGAGGAGAGAAATGGAATTTTGGGATATGAGGACATCAGGACACATCATTATTATATAGGAATAAGATTCATTATGCCATCATTATTTATGAGTTAGAGTTTATGATTAACATTTAGGGTTAGGACTAGAGTTAGGATTTTTAATACCTTTTTATTTTAGTTATACGAAGTATTTTAAATGACTTTAATTTTAGTTTTAAAAATAGTAATATATAATTTTTTAAAATTAATTTTAATGATATAAATTAATAATAAAATCGGATATGCGAATACATAATGATATTTTACCGTATTAAGTGTGTTTGAATAAATAGTTTTGTTTTTGATTTTTTATGAACACGGATGGACACACATATCGAACGATTGTCAGTGATTATCGTATCCAAAAGGCATAAACACATTAATTCAACGAAGTGTTCGTGCTTCATAGATTATAGATGTGTCTAATATATTATTAAATTTTGAACTAAAAAATTCAACATAGCAGAAATTAGCACAAGATTGAGAAATGATCATTGTTGAGGAAAATAACTAAAACCATAAAATCAAAGGTGTAAACTCTTTTTATTTAAAAAAAAAAACTTTTTATCCCCTCCATAAAATTTACTACTATTAGATTATACTAAAGCTTTGACTATTAAATTAATCATGACTAGCAACCTAGCCTATCATTAAACATGGGTCTCTGAGCACTTTGAGCTTATACCAACTTTTGCCATTAAACAAAGCAAATTAATGAGATCTGATTCATAAACCCCCTCCCACTTGCCTTATGAGTTGATTATTCAATTACATATATTCCTAAACTCCCATACTTTTTTAAATCAAATATAAAAGTGGTAGTTATAGTTAGCTCTAGTGCACAGGTGTATAAGAACTTTGAATCTAGACATCTAATTTTGTAAACCCAAAACCAAAAGGTACACTATAAAGTGTCAAAATTTAAAAAAATAAATAGATATTCCTAAGCAAAATAATCCTATGGCATGAGGTCCACACAAAATGCAAAAGAAAAAGAAAAAGAAAAGGGTACGTGTCAAGTATATATGGTTAGGGATGAAGAGTGGAATGTGTGTATGCATTTGCTCTAACCAATTTCGTTTCTCCCTTTTCCACTATTAGCAGTTTGTGGGGGTACAAACCGACAATGGCCCACCAAGCCCACCAAAATCCAATAATAAAACAATACTATTTCACAAAAAAAATGATCACATAAACCTATAAAAAGAAAATTTTGATGCATATTTCCTTATATAAGAATATTTGTTTGAGTTATTTTTTCCCTAATTTTGTTGGATCCACAATTACAAAATTTGTCATAAACTTCACAATTAAAATTCATAAACGGTAATTAATAATCTCAGTAATATTTTAATTTTAATTTATTTACTAAAAAATTGTTAATTTATATTTTTAATTTAATCCGAAAAGATTAAATTGATGCCATAAAGGAAGTGATTAAGGTATGATATGTAAGAGGGTGGGTCCCATACTTTTGAGAGGGAGACCAATCTGTGATCCAAGAAAATCTGAGACTAACAAAATTGGACCAATGAAAAGACGCCACGTGGATCTAGCCCACTACACCTTTTGGGGTTCACTTTGTAGCATGTGATAAGGTTATCCTCCGTTGATTGGGTGGATGGCTCCACGTGTTGTCTGACTTGGATTTTCACTTTTTTCTTTGACGCGCTTCTCATGCGCCTGCCGTCAATACTTAATTCAATGCCCACTCTTTTAGGGTCCTGCCGGATTCCTTTTAACTATTTCGGGTCGGGTTTATTCCTGAATTGTTCTCAGTTCTCACTCTTTCCGATTTCCATTTCTTTTTAATATATGAGAAATTGTGACATAGGCTATAATTTTATTTTAAAATTTAAGTAGAGAGTTAATTTTTTTAGTTAATATCAATTAACTTGTATAAAATTATTATTATTATTATTATTATTATAAACTCTAAATATTAAATCATAAATTTTGATTATAAAATTTTAATTCTAAATCTTTTAAAAAATAGAATTAAAAAAATAATTTCACAATAAAAAAATTTGACTAATATTAATTAATTAAATATAATTTTTTTATATTAGTTAATTGACAAAAGTTAAGAAAGAAAAAAACAATAAAAGGGTAGTGCTTTATTTTTGGGATAAACTAAAAATAAATATTTTTTTGAAATGATAAATATGATAGTCTAAAATTGTGTTTAGATTTAGTACTCATTTAAATTTTTGTAAAAAATTATTTATTGAAATATCATGATATAATTATAAACTTGATATTATTTTTGATATTAAATTTAAATTACATGACTATTGAGATGTAACTCAAATAATATTTGTTTTTTTTTAAGTAAAGATCTCATATTCGAATTTCTAACAAATATATCTTTAAAAAAAATAATAATAAACCGTATGAAATTTTGCTAACAAAATTTTTGATAGTGTAATATGGTTTCATAATTTTCATTACATTTATTAGATTGTGTTGGGACTTGGGTAAGAAACCATTCGGATAAGGAAGATACGGGTTTGCATCAACCCAACCCAAAAACAAAGAAGCGGTAACACCGTAACACTGTGTAGAGCAAGTTGAAGTATTTACAAGAACGTTTTGCAACTGAACACAAGACAGGGCACTGAGCAGTTTCTCCCTGTCCTCAAATTAATTCATCGCTGAAATCAAGCTTTTTAGAGAGAGAGAGAGCCCGACACCGCCGCTCCCTCACGGAGCAGTGCCGTCGCCGGTCACCGAGTCAGCCTCCAGTCGCCGTCCATCTCCTTCGTCGCTGCGTCAATCAACGGTCGTGCACCATCATCCACCATCTTCCACCGTCTCCGTTTCCAACCTCCAACCACCATCTTTCACCGCCTTCCACCATCTTCTTCTGTTCTTAGTCGAACCTCCAACCACCATCTTTCACCGTCTTCCACCGTCTTTCACCTATCTGTCTTCCTTCAGCCACCTGACCCGATCCGACGGAACCTCCCTGTTGGGCATCCTTCGTTGTCTTCTTCAGAGCTTCACGTCGTCTTCTACACGCCCTCCTTCTGCAGAAGCTTCTTCACGTTCAACCAGCTTTCTTGATCCACCAGCGCCCTGTCTCCATCGTCTCTTCCACACCGCGTGTCTGTTGATCACCAGTGTTCTTCATCTCGTCCGTTCATCGACCTTCCCTTCGAGCTGCCTCCGTCGTCCTTCCGGTGAAAATGAAAATTGCTCTTAGTGGCCCTTGTTTGTTTCTTATGTAGTGTGATGTTGATGCCTTCAACTCCAATCCCATGTGTTCAATTAATGGGGGAGCAACCTCTCTTTCTTTGAATGTAAGTGGGTCAAACCACCAATTCCCTACAGGTGTATCTGTGTTTTTGTGTGTGCTTTCCTGACTTTCTCTTTTCCCATTCTCTTCATTTTCAATGGTTGGATATACGTGTGGATTATGGAACTTGAGTTGTTGAGTTTAATCAGCTTCATGTAAATTAATATAATATTGTCTATTTTGCTCTAATTCGGGTGGTGAATGAATGAATGAGGACTCACATGCTTTATCTGTGAACTAGTACTTGATATATGGATAGTTAGATAATAGATACCATTTATTGAAAAGATTCTGTTTTTCATTTTTGGATTTGGATTATCATTTGTGACTTCTCTGATGAGAATGCTTGTTTTTTTGTTTCAGTCACAGATTGCTTTGGTAGTAGGACTAGTTGGTTTTTTCGGGAATCAGGACTTTCATTTTTTGGATAAAATCAAGTTGCTTTGAATTCTTCTTGATTGATTATATTCTGGTGATACTCTGAAGGATTATAAGAACTAGACAAGTATAGGGAGAAGGTAGCTGTAATTCAAGATCTTTAGCCATGTCTCTGACATTACAATGGGTTGTTACCTCGACCAGCTTGGAGGTCTCGAGTTCCATGGGGTTTCTTGATTCTATCCGAGACGTGAGGCTCTTAGATTCTTCCAGGTTTATGTCCCGGGACTTCGGGTCAATTAGAGCAAAGAGGGATAAGAGAAAGAAATTTAGATATTGCTCTTTGAGCACTGATATGAAGTATGCATGTGTTGGTCAATCCGGCCTAGAGAATGCTAGTAACTTCCCGCTGCTGTCGAACGTGCTTGCCAACCCAACTGCAGGAGAAGTAGCCATTTCGTCGGAGAAGAAAGTCTATGATGTGGTGCTGAAGCAGGCATCTTTGGTCAAGAGGAAGCTGAGCTCAGCCGGTGAACTTGACACGAAGCCCAGTATCACCGTTCCAGGGAATTTGAGCTTGTTGACTGAAGCTTATAACCGCTGTGGAGAAGTCTGTGCCGAATATGCTAAGACATTTTACTTGGGTTAGCTTTCTATTATCTTTCCTTCAAGTGAGGATTTAAACTTTTAGATTACATTTGGGATTGCAGCATGGTTTGAGTCCAATTTTTACATGGGATTTTATCTTTTCAGGAACTCTTCTGATGACTCCTGAAAGGCGAAAAGCTATCTGGGCGATATACGGTGAGTGATTATATTCTATTCCTTTTCCCTTATTCGATCTATGATCGTAATCGGGTAAAAGTTGATTAAAAACTTAGCATAACTGGACTGCTAAAGGATTACACTGGGAAACTTATTTGAATGAACTTTCTGATCTTTTATGTGATGTGTTGCTTCTTGCCTTTTCAGTGTGGTGTAGGAGAACAGATGAACTTGTTGATGGTCCTAATGCTTCACATATTACACCAAGTGCATTGGATAGGTGGGAAGCAAGATTGGAAGAGCTTTTCCAAGGCCGTCCGTTTGATATGCTCGATGCTGCTTTATCTGATACAGTTTCTACATTTCCTGTTGATATTCAGGTATGGTGTGGGATTCTGTATTTCTGTTGACTAAATGAGAAAATTGCATGAAAATCATTGTCTTCTCATAAGATATTTATGCACTCATTGATAATCAACAAGTTGTCGAAGAATTTTTAGCCCTGCATCATGCTTTGGTTTTAGAACATTCCTTCATTTAATTATATGTTTATGAGGATTAACTATACTTGCTTTATATTCTTTCGTCCGCCACAGTTCAAATCTAAAGCCAGCTTTGAGGACTTAATTTTTGAATTTTTTTGTTTGTTTGCTTCAACGCAGCCATTCAAAGATATGATTGAGGGAATGAGAATGGATCTTAGGAAGTCTAGATACAAGAACTTTGACGAACTATATCTATACTGTTATTATGTTGCTGGCACAGTCGGCTTAATGAGTGTTCCAGTCATGGGAATTTCGCCAGATTCGCAAGCCACAACGGAAAGTGTATATAATGCCGCCTTGGCTCTTGGCATTGCAAATCAGCTGACAAACATACTCAGAGATGTCGGAGAGGAGTAAGTCATTGATGTTTATCATTCTTCTAAAAAAATGTTATGATAACTTGAGAAAAAGGAAAGAAGTACTTGTAGACTGGCGAGTTTACTTCTCAGTTCTCGCTATGACCATTAGAAGTTTTCATCAACTAAATGTGAATATTTATAATCGAAATTATGCTAATGTGATTCTAATACTTCACTATTTCTCTGTTAGTATATAATTTCAGTGTTTTTTTGGTACTTGGTAAGATACTAAGATCTTGACTTGTCAAAACTTGTATGAGATGCTTTCATTGGCTTTAACTACCATTCATGGTATGTTTAGTTTCAGTTTTAGTTTCTGTTTCAAGGTATTTTCATACCATATGAATATGTAGAACTTAAACAAGGTTACACAGTGTTTCAGAGATTTTCTATATGTACAATGTCTCACCTTACTGGCTAGAGAAAATGAAATATGGAGAACAAAATATATGAATGAAAATAGCGAAATTCATATTGGAGTTCATTATGAAAGGGTACTTATTAGGATTCTAAGGGACTTAACAAAATAATGCTTTGTTTTCCAATGTGAATGATCTTAAAGATGAACCTGCATTTTGTTTTGGCTGTGACCTCATTATGACTATTCAATTTTTCGACAGTGCTAGCAGAGGAAGAGTGTATCTACCACAAGATGAGTTGGCTCAGGCAGGACTTTCGGATGAGGACATATTTGCCGGCAAGGTGACAGACAAATGGAGGAACTTCATGAAGAGCCAAATTAAAAGGGCGAGAATGTTCTTCGACGAGGCAGAAAAGGGGGTGACAGAGCTTAATGAAGCTAGCCGATGGCCAGTAAGAAATCCAAACTTTTATGACCTTTTCTATGCTTTGAACTTCAATATATGGTCATGTTAAAAATGAACATAAGAAAATTCTAACTTGCATATGACATAAATTATGAGTTCACTGTGTGGAAAAGTTGGTTGAATGGATCAATTGGGAGTATTCTGATGCCATTATAGCTACATTTTTTTTTAAATATTTTCCATTCATAATAACAATGTGATGTTCAATGTTAGAGAAGAACTTTTTAATGTGCATGTCCTCATAGTGCTTGTAAGCTATTTTGTTTTAGAGGGTTTCCTTGTAACTTCTGTTTATACATTTTGGTAGTGACTTATGTTTATATCAACAATGCATGTCAAGTCTAACAAACAAACAAATAAACAAGAAATCTTGTTTGATTTTCTTTTTTTCCTTTTTTTTTTTCAATTTTGAAAACGGCTTGGACATTATTTGGGCCGGCACTTGTCCGGGCATGTCTCAGCCATGTCTAAGGCATGCCTGAGACATAACTCATCCTTAAACACTCTTTACTAAAGAGTGTTACACTCCTTATTAATCAAACAAATCTTAGTTCTCCGTTTATTATATTTTATATTAATGGTTCACCTTAAGATTTAAGGTTTTGAAGTTTAGAGTTTAAGGTTCAGGATTTAGGGATTAGAGTCTAAGGAGTGTTGTACTCCTTACTTTTCCCAAGACACTGGAGACACGTCAACCGGCATTGTTAGCAATGTTTTCGACACAAGAATACTGTTTGCTAGTTCTTGTATAAGGGGTTCTTCATGGTTCATTTTTTAATTCATGATTTAATCTTAATAATATGAACACTAACAAGGTGTTGGGGATTGTTGTAGGTTTGGGCATCCTTGCTATTATATAGGCAAATATTGGACGAGATTGAAGCTAATGATTACAACAATTTCACAAAGAGGGCTTATGTGAGCAAAGCCAAGAAGTTACTTTCTTTACCAACTGCATATGCAAGATCTATGGTTCCTCCATCAAGGAAGTTATCTCCTGTAATGAAAGGATAGATACAATTACAAACATCACATAAAGTTGTGTAGGGAAAAAAATATGGAAAGAAAAGGGCATAATTTGTATATGATGAAATTTTAAGTGTTGTGTACATTATCCGCTTGTGGTTAATGTTGGATTTTTGCCATTTTCATTCTTCTCTAATCTTTAATATATAAAGCGATTTTCTGGAGATTGCTTAGTATTTGTTTATATTTAGTTGAAGATAGTTCCATAATGTTTAACTATACAATTGGTGTGAGAATTAAAATATTTGATAACATATGATTGTCACCTGTTTAAGAAAATAAGGGATTAATGTAACAAATTATTTGTTAACATTTCAAATTCGGTCTGACTCTTAGTCTCTGCTATTAATATGTTGTAGACTTGCATATACTAGTGGGTAAATTCCATGATGGCAATGCCTAACCCAACTGTGAATGTTATGGTGTAGGGTTTGGTTTGAAATAATATAATGATAGATCTAATAAATTTGATGAAGAAATCAAGAACAACTGGCCTATTAGCTCAGTTGGTTAGAGCGTCGTGCTAATAACGCGAAGGTCGCAGGTTCGAGACCTGCATGGGCCAAAATTAATTTTGTTTTTCAAATCTGCAGGTTCGACGGACAGATTTGAGGTAGTCTTCAAGAGCCTCGAGCTGTTCTTGTGTAGGTGGCGTTGGGATCTCCATATTGATTCTCTTCAAAAGAGAAGGCCACATGAGGAAAGTCGTACAACACTGAATCACGACTCACTACTATAAAGTTAACAAATATATAGCAGAATAATCAAACAAAAATAGAGTTGTATCTAACACATTACACAAAGCAAAGTGAAAGGTCAATAAAATTTAAAGGAGCCAGGGGAGGATTAAAGCTTCTATGATTAAAACCTTTGCTATTACTAATTACTAATAGAGAGAGAAGAAGAAAAGTGAAAGGAAAATAATCTTTTAACAAAATGTGAGAATATATTTACAATCTCTTCCTCTTGCTGAAATTTCTCAAGTGCCCATTCGTCTCTTCTTTTTCTTCACGTTTTCAATTTCAGCCTGTGTTATAACGAATTGATAGTGCCCATGTCATGATACAACGAATGATTAAGCCTAGCAATGAAGAAAAAGTAGATTTAAGAAGCATATTAGCATTGGAAGTCAACAATTTGCAGAATCAGAACTCTATGACTTAATAATAGATTATAAGAGTAGATTTGTCAGACCTTCTAAAGAAGATGTAAAAAGACATAATACATGAGTAAACTCTTATAATAAATGCTACAGTTTACCCGATGACTTCCTTAAATAGATAAAATTCAAAGGACAAAAAAAATATCACTTTGCCAACTTGTATAAATCTGAGCGTGAATCAACTATTCCGCTCATAAAAACAAAACAATGAAAATTTTGTTTATGTTAAAGTAAGAAAGAGAAAAAGGCAATAAACAAAAATCTGATGTGCCTTCGTCCAAACATATTAAACACAAAATATGAATATTTTCCAAGTTGTGTGCCATGTAAATAAAACTCAGAACAAATCATCATGTAGTAGATTTTATGGGAAAACAGATGGAAATACCATTACATGAACCATATACATATAAATAAAGAAACTGCTTAAAGCATGAGAAATAGGAATAGAGGGAATTCACTTCTCATTAAGATCAGAGTCACGAAAGAGGCTTATTATCCAATCCTGCTACTGCCACTCAAATTCCCCTCTAATTTCAGTTTTTCCACACTAACACTCCCCTTCATTAAGAGCAACTCAGCAAGAAGAAACGCTATAACAAAAAAAAAATCAAAAATCAGGAAGAAGTCACCCAAAAGATTAGCACTTTCTGAACAACAATAAATTATGGATTCCATTCCATGCAGGAAACTCCCACTCTAAGTTAATTAGTTAATCGTTTCCAGCTATAGGTAGCTAGCACTATGTAATAGCTACCACACCACCAAAAACCAAGAACAATCAAAGAAACAAACAAAACATCACACAAAATTGTCATGAAAAGTATAATAATTTTCAAATGAATAGTAACAAAAGAGTAAATAATTTTCAAATGAATAATTTTCAGTATACATTGATCTTAACTTTATACAGATTGAGTTACCTAAATCGTCATAGTAACAAAAGGAATAGGATGATAATGGACTAATAGAGTAAATAACTCCGGAGTCAATATCTTTCGAAACTTCCTCCTTACACAGCAAGTATAATAACAGCAATACAAAAATAATGAATATGTCATTAGTTCATTATATACGCCTCCAGAAGCTAGAGAAAAAAAAAAAAACTCAACTTAAAGTAGCAAAAGGACCTCAAAAATCTTATGAGAATCTCAAATTAACTAAACTGAAGAAGTGCATAATAAAATTTAAACTATTTGCACTGTGAAGTCAAAATGTAGCATTAGTCTCAAAAAGAAAAGCTTTGAGTTACACAACCGCTATCTTTAAAGTATAAGAAAGTGCAAATATATTTCTAAATGTTCTGTTCAATCAGTGAATTTAAGAAAAGCTATGGGTTTAGTGCATCACTCTTGTTTCCCATGTATGTAATGGAATAAGAAAGCCAAATATATAATTTTAAAATTAATATCAACTTGATAAACTTAAATTCTAGACTTGTTGGCAAGAAACATCTGAAAAGAAATAGTATACACATGTAG
>JASCZI010241671.1:4996-15351 GCA_036250425.1 Stylosanthes scabra
CATATGCAACATGTGGTATATATTTATGCAAGTGTTTGTATGATTTGTAAGTACCTCATGACTTTACTTAATCAAACCATGGCCATGATCAAAAGACTCCACCCATGCATGATAAGTTTCTATGACATCTAACATGATGTATATAGATGAATATATGATAGAGAGATGATAAGAAATTTCTAACCCTTCTTTGGATAGAAAAATTTTGTTGTTGATGTCTCTTTTCATCGTAGAGAGAACCATTGTTGTGAGGAAGATTCTTGTTGAAGAGGAGTTGGGGAAATGTAAGTAGCAGCTAGCCCCAAGTAGTGTTGATGAATCAAAATAAGAACTCTAGCATGCTAGACTTTAGAGGAACACCTGGCTGATGGAGATAATTTTTCCTTTGAGTGAACACCTTTATCAATACTCTTCTTCAATGAACATCTTTTGAATGGACACGAGCAGATGGAGCAAACATCTTTAGACACCTCATTGGGTGTACCTCATAGGTGTTGAATATTTGTATGATCATGGATGCAAGAAATAATCAACCGAACCCCCTCATAATTGTTGTTTTCTCTTTAAAGAGTAAGTTCTAAACACCTCATGGATAAAAATCATACATTGAGATCTTTTTTCTTCTTGCCTTTTTGTTGGAACACCCCTTGATATTTCTTCAAAGATTAAGAACTCCTCCATGCCTTCCATGTTTGAAACTCCAAAAGGGATTGGATACTAAAGTAAATGCCATATTGTTGCACTCATGAAAATGTAGCTCGAGGTGTTCAAAATTTTTTGGAACACTGATAAAAAAAAGACACATATCATAGCATCGGTGGTGTTTGAGATTTTGTGCAAACCCTTCTTTTCAAAATTTCCTCAAGTGTTCAACCTTTAGCTATCTTCAACAAGATTTCAGAATAACAATCCAATACACATAATATTCAAAGACAAGGGTACTTAGCTTTCTTGAAGACTCATCAAGATAATGTTCTAGGTGGAGTTCCCGTAAAACAACCGATGAGCTCAGTTGTTTCTTGATAGTTTTTGCCTCATCATAAATTTGAGTGTTCTCATGATGATATAAAGATTTGGTTGTCTCACTTTGCATCTTTGAACTCCTCCTTCTTGCTTCATAGTGATATCAACCACCTTTTCAACTTGGGTACCAAACATTTTCTGGACTCTTGGATGTTGCACACCTTACAGACTTGTGGGGGTGTTCATAGAGATATGAAAGAGACACACCTAAATAACCTTAAGTTATTTAAATCGGTGGTCCTTGGTTTGAGAAGCTTTCTTCTAAGCTAAAGCCTCCATCTAGGTGTTCCTGACTTTGCTAGATGTGATATTTTGTCTAAAGAATATGACTCCCTTTCCTCCGGTATTTCTGCTCTTCAAGAGATGATTGTTAGTCTTACAATTGGGTTGTACACCATAAAGGCTAAGTTAGCTGACGTCATTTTGGAGCAAGAACAACTGGCCAGATTTGAGGAGGGTGTCCCTCCCGTGATAACTTATGATGATCTTTTGTAGCTTTCACACTCGACAAAGTATATTCCTTTGTTTAATGCCTTTTGGCTTTGATTGTGCACCTCTCTTTTTGGATGTTTGTTTGATATTATGAACACTCCTCATGTAATTTTATTTTCCTACTTGTGAGGACTCTTTTGAATGCACACTTTACTTTTTTCAGTGTGAGGGTGTTGTAGCATAACACTTTTTGTTTTCTCTCCACTTTTCTGCTTGTGTGGGCATTTTTGCGGACACATTTTTTCTTTTGCAAGTGGAAAGATTTTTTGTAGCAAGTGTATTTGAACACTTTGTTTTCTTTCTATCTTTTATGCTTGTATACTTTTGCGTACATATATTTTACTTTTTGCAGGTAGAAAGATATTGTATGAGAAGTGTATTTGAACACTTTGTTTTCTTTCTATTTTCCTACTTGTGTGAACACTTTTGCATACACACATTCTATTTTTGCAGGTAGAAAGATGTTGTGTGATAAGTGTATTTGAACACTTTTTTTTTTGAAGAATTAAGAATTTCCCTTCCCCACTCTTTCTTTTTGATAAGGTGCAAGGAACACGTCCTAGCCAATTGATGACGTCTTCGTCCACAAACCCCTTGAGGGATTCTTCTAAGACTTTGTCTTTTTCTTCTTCTTGAACACATTTTGACACCTCTTCAGTAAAGCTCCTTTTGAACAACTCTCCCTTTTGTAAGAAATGGTGTTCTGATTTCTTCCTTGACATTTCAGCTTCTACTTTTCTTGAAGGTAGAACCCGCAGTTGTACGAGTCAGGGTCCGGAATACGTCGTGGATAAAAATCATTTTGAACAACTCTCCCTTTTGCAGGAGACGGTGTTCTGATTTATTCTTCGATTTTTCAACGTCTATTTTTCTGACAGTAGAACCCCCGGTTGAATGAGTCAGGGAGGGTTCCAAAATACCAACATATTTATATGGATTTTTGCTAATCTTGTGAGTAGAGAGTTGATAGCCTCCAAGCTTTCCTCATGCTTCTAGATGACTCTTATGAATGCTTTGGCAGTATCTTTCTAAATGTGGGGTTCCTACCAAAGTTGGTTGAACATTGATTCTACACCCCTGTGATTTCAAGAGGCCTTTAGCCAGCGTGTCTTCATCTAGGGGGCTCCTCCATGGTGATCATCCCTTCCACTCCATCTACTATTTCTGTTGGAACCCTTGAAATAGTAACTCCTGGAACAGGAACACCGCTTGTTCCTGCCATTAACAACACACATGGCCTGAGAGTGGTAACATAGATAAATGGCTTTTTCTGTTGGAACCCCTCGAATAGGAACACCCCATGCTCCTATGATCAGCGGCAAACGTCTCTAGAGAGGGAGTTTCCTTCAATCTCCTCCCACTGCGCTTGTTGTTTCAATTATGTCATAGTTCTCTTCAAGGGTTCAGAGAAGATGTTTAGCTTTCTCATAAAAAAGAAGGTTTGAGACCCATCTTTCATGTTTCTAGTGCATTTGTACACCAACAGTGGCTCCGAGAGGGTGTTCGTACAAATTCCATTGTGTGTATGGAGGGTTCCTCTTCCAGGAACTTGTTGTAAAACTCCATCACCAATCAGACCTAGGTGTTGATTCTATTAGCTCTCAACTCCACATATTGGGTGAACACCTTTCCTGTTAACAACTTTGGAAGCTCTCTAATCTTGAGCTCATAGTGGTTTCTGAACACCCCAAGGCAATCTAGGAATGATACGAGGTGTTTTTTGCACTCGTTGCAAGTGGTAAGAGTGTTCTCATCTTCTTCCATCATTTAGTTGTACACATGAACATGAATGATGATGCGGGTATGTACACCAGCAGTACTTCCAACGTGGGGTGTAAATAATTTTTGTTGGGCAGGAATTCCTCCGCCTCTTGCACGAAGATTCTGCTGCTCCATGTGTTATTCTTCTTCATAGTACTCATCCTCACCTCGGGGTGTCCCCAAGTTGAGATTAAGGTTATGAGGAGTTACAGAACGCCGTCCAGGTGATCTGTTCTCCCTAGTGTAATCGTTGCTAGATTCTGCCATGGCGTTGGAGTGTTCCTCCCCAGTGAAGTCGCCAAATGATTCGGGTGAGATTTTGTGAAAATGAATTAAGTAAAGAAGGGTTGAGAAAAGAGATTAAGGGTAGGCAAACTTGTAAGGAAACACTTCTATTATGGACAAAATAAGCAACATTAGGACCAATGATGTAAAGTGATGGTGGAGAACAAGTGTAGAGACCTTAACTAATGTCACAAGAGGATGAATGAGCTTTGTAGGGTGAAAAATGTTTGGGCAAAGTTGGCTGTCGGGTGTTCTAACACCCGAGAGGTTGGTTTTCCAGATTCTTTGGTTTTGTGTGATGAACAAAATAAAAAACAAGTGAATGATGATCTTCTAAGTCTTAGAGAAAACTTTGAAGACTACTTTAGAGGCTGGGAAAGGTTGGAAAAAAGCTTATGAGAGAAGTGGTGAGTGATGTATTTATAATGGTTATTTTGGAAGGAAAAAAGAATGCTTTATGTTGATTGAGATATTTTGGGTAGTCTCTTTTCTACTCCCAAAGCTGACTAACTAAAAGGGATAAATGTCAAAAGGTGCTTTATGGCTTTCTTCTCTTATTTTAAGCAATTTAGCTATATAAGGGTGAAAGAGGAAAAGTTGATCTCCACAAGTTAAGGTTAACTCATGACTTGTGATATTAGTTGAAGGGACATCTAGTTTGGTTTATTTCTAACTAGATGACTTTCTCTACACCTCAAATCCAACCAATCGACTTCCACCAATTTAGTTCCCACAAAAAAGAGAAGAGCTAAACTTCTAAAGATATTTCTTTGGGTATCATTCTTTTGGCCCAACACCCATAGGAAGAACTCTACTTTTCTTTCTTGGCCATGCCTAAGGCCATCACATAATTATTTAAATAAAGCTAAATTATATTTTTATTGTACAATTCTTGTACATAATTATTTAAATAAAACCAAATAATAAAGGAGAGCACTTACATCACAATTTGCAATAATCACATTTCTTCCTATCTTTGCATTCTTGTCAATTATACAATTCCTTTTAAAAGAAAAATGTTTGAACAGAAAATCATAAAAAATTAGGAATACATAAAAAAAATATAAAAAATTGAGAAACAGACAATATTTATGTAATTTTATTTTTGTTAATTTAAATAATTAGAACAGATTGGAACAGAGATAATATTTAATATTTTAATGTGATTTTATTTTTTGTTTTAAAACAATTATTAAAAAAAGTGCTTACTTTGGTGAAGAGTTACAATGATGAAGAGATGAAGATCACTCTCATAAGTAGATAAATTTTTTCTAGAAGAATGTGTCATTTTATTTTTAATAATTTTTTAAAATAACTTTACACATAACTCTTTACCATATTTACCAAAACACATCTTCATCTTAGAATTGTCCATTAAAAAAATAGCACTATTATGGCACCTGATTATGGTATTTTCTCCAACACCAACTGGGACCTTCCCTTGTTTCATAAGAGATTTAATTTCAGAATTAGTTTCATAATAATCTGCACCCATCATCATTGTATCCTATATAACAAAGTCACATAAATTCATCCATCAAATGTGGTAAAAAAAAAAAAAAAGATGAACTCTATGAGCTAGAATCATATATTTGATCATGCTTTTTGTTACTAGAAAATTTGGTTGCAAGCACAATAAAAGTTAAGTAATATCTAAATATGAGGTATTATAATTAACAAGAAGTTCATAACTACATTTATGGTTACCCAAATCTAACAAACAAAAGATAGAACATAACAAAAATTATGATAAATCAGTAATCAAACTTACTTTAAGAACTGAACCCGGCCCTAAACATGATCGAATATCAACAACTGACCGTTGGATGCTACATTCACTCAAGTAACCACCGTGCGAAATAATTGCGTCGACGATCTGTTAAAAAAAATTGAAGCATTTATACACATTCAAGAATGAAAATTCCAGTTAAGAAAAATGAATTAGTCCAAGATCTTATTTCCATACCTTGGATTTTAGTATTTTAGTGGGTGGTAAGTATCTCGGAGAAGTGTATAAAGGAGTCTTTGGATCATAGAATTCAAATTTTGGAGACTGCAACGTTTAAAATTAAAATCTATGATCAACATATTCAGTAGCATAGTTTTCACAATAATGATATTAAGTAGCATAGTTTTCACAATAATGATATTATTGAGAAAGATGGTATGGCAGGACATTAAGGTAATGCTTCTAACTATGTTTTTATCAAGCTTGAATCTATATGTATGATTTTAAATATATCATTCATAAAAACGAAGCAAACCACAAATGTAAAAAGAAAAAAAGTACTTTTGTTTTTCAAAAAAAAAAATTATCAAAAAAATAGTACTACGTTTTAGAAAAACTAGTCATACTTAGCCTAACACTCAATTAATCTTGTTTAATTGAGATTTACAAAAAATAGCAAAAAGAAAAAGAAAGCAAAAATTAATAAATTATAAAATGTAGCTATGTTGAGGGTCTTTAATGTTTTTTTTTTTTCTATGTCATGTAAATTTGAGGATGTCAATGTGTTTAAAGTGGAGGAGTTTCTTTTTGGTAAACCTACCAAAGTATTTAGTGATGGAATTTTATCTTCAATGCTCATTGATTCCGTCAAATCTGTAGCTTCAGCAACATCCGAAGATGAATATTCAACGGAATTTGTTATTGCTTTCGACACGACGACGTTTGGAGAAGGCAATGCGAAGGGATTAGGTGGACAGCCATTGAGCTTGTGCGAAGTTCGTCTTGTGGATGCATTGGAAGAGAAGAGAGATCACAAGCTGCGGGATTGGAATTGGAAGAAGCCTTCGGTTAAATTGTCGGAAACGGCGTCGTTGTTATCCACATCGGAGTTCGATGTCGTTGGAGTTTTCATCGGAAGAAGCTATTGAAACTTTGTAGGAAAGTATGAATGTGAAGGTGGAACCAACATGTTCTTTGCTTGACATTGGTAAGCCACCTCCCATTAACTCAACCTAGGATAAAAATTTTCTAAAGTTGTTAAATTGATAAAGTTGTAGATTAATATTTTAATTTTCATTAATTTTATAACATTTATTATTTGTGGATTCCATCAATCGCTAAAAGTGATTAGAGCATTACTTTATTATCTAAAGTAATTAAAATAACTTTAGAGGAGTTTGTTCCTCAACATGAAACATTGGCAAGGCACTAATATTTACTCAAATTTCAATTCATGAAAGCATTTGTTTCATACTTTCTAATGCATATCAACATACATCAAATTTCAAATGATATGTCGTATCATTAATCAAGTTTTAACCAACATGTTAATTAACGCAGCAGTGTTACATAATTAATAAAACAGAATATGTACTAAGGGTAGGGCTATTAAACGGGCTGACTTTGCCCGTTTAATTGACGAGCTAAACGGTCCGAATCAAAAAATTTCAAGTATTCATAGGCTATTAATAAAAAGATCCTGGCCTATTTAATATTAGCTCGCGAATTAAACGGGGCGGCTCATTTTTTTTGTTAAAAAAATTCATAAAAAAGCTTGCCAAAATGCTAAGGCCGAATGGCCACTACTTTTGTTTTTATTGTTTTGGTCTGGAGCAAATGTATTTCTGTTACAAAGACTAAATGACCAATATCTTTTCATTTTTTCTAAGGTCTGGAGACCAATATCATATTGTTTCATATATAGATTTTGATTTTCTCGAGTATTTTGGGTTAAGTAAATATGGCTTGGGTTTAATAGGCTAAAAAACTAATTTTATATTTCACTATTTTGAGTTAAAAAAATTTAAAAATAACTAATTTGATAAAAAGAAATAAACGGCCAGCCCATTTTATTTGTGAACTAGTCTGTAAATTTCACGAGTTAATCGGACTGAGTCCGTTTAATTTTAAATTTTTACGGGTCTATTTTTGGGACTGAAAGCCCGCCCATTCAGCCGGACCGTTTTGACAGTCCTACTAAGAGTTTGTTAATAAAAAAAAATAGCATATAAAAATTGTAAGAAAATTAATCATTTAAAATAATAAAATAGTGATTATTCAGAATAGTAAAAAATAAATTATTTAAAATAATAAAGAACATATCATAAAAAATAGTATTAAGTATTAATCCTCTACTATTTATGAAGTCATGTAAAATTAAAAATTGTTAAAATAGGAGAAAATTTTTATTGATTAATTATGTTTTTTTTTCTTCTCTTTTTAGGTAAATTAGCCCGCATCTTTTTTTTTTCTTTTGGCATAATTTATTAATATCTTTTTATTTATTAATTATGTTTGGATATAATAATATAAAAATATTTTTTTGTTAAGCATCTGCGTGAGAGTATTTTTAGTATATTGTGACACGTAAATATCCTTAAAAAAAGTTATTTTTAGTATCTGCGTGAGAGTATTCCCCTTATTAAAATACTGATGTAGTAATTAAGAATGGTCAGAAATTACTTAGTCATTTTAATAAATGGTGAGAAAGGCTTTTACTCTTTTATAGATGTAATCATTTAGAATGGGCTAAGGTTTTAATATCTCATTATATTGTAAACAATAATGTTACACATACACCTCTACAACCAACTAAGTGACAACCAAGTCTTTTATCCCCACTCTCACCTATCGCGTACATGTACTCAACTCCCAAAATTTGATAACACGCTATTCTCCTTCTCATTTTCTCTCTCCTTCTTATTTTCTTTCTCCTTCCCATTTTCTATGCAACTCCTCCTCCTTTTCTTCCTCCTTCTTTTTCCTGCTTCTATGTTGCCACCACCGTCATATCGTTGCCATCACCATCGTTGTTGCCGCCATCATCGTCGTCATCTTCTTGTTCTTCCTCTTCTATTTTCTTTTCTTCCTCTTCCTCCTCCACTATTACGTTGTTGTTGTCATTGTCATCGTTGTTGTTGTTGTTGCTGCTATTGTCGTCGTTAATAATCTTCATCTTTTTTTATACTTCCTGAAACTGAAGCGGATTTTCATGAAATACTGAACCAGATTTTCATAAAAAACTTAATCGAATTTTAAAGAAAATTGAAGTAGATTTTCAAGAACAATTGTAGCGGATTTTCAAGAAAAATTGAAGCAAATTTTCATGAAAGACAGAACCGGATTTTCATAAAAAACTTAACTGAATTTTAAGGAAAATTGAAGCGGATTTTCAAGAAAAATTGAAGCGGATTTTCAAGAACAATTTAAGCGGATTTTTGTGAAAGACTGAACTAGATTTTCGTAAAAAACTTAATCGAATTTTAAAGAAAATTTGAAGCGGATTTTCATGGAAAACTGAATCGGATTTTCATGAAAATTAGAAGCACGCCTAGAATGTACTCAAATGTACTACATCTTCTTCTTCTTGTTTCTTCCTTCCCCCTCCTCCTCATTCTCTTCCTTCTTCTTCTCCTTCTTCTCATCTCTTTTTTTCTCTGTTCCTAGGTCGTTGATGTCGTTGTTGTCGCCGCTGGCGTCGTCACTTTTGCCGTCGTCGGAAGATGATGAGCTTGATGATGGGATGAAACACAACGAAAATAAAAATAAAAAAGAGAAGGAATCATGTTTTAGAAGCGGTGCACTTTTTGAGGTGAGAGAAAACTATTTTGAAAAAAGTAACGCGTGTGTGAGAGGAACTTGGTTGAACTTGATTGGATAAATCACTTAGTTGTGTATCATTTTTTAATTGTAAATTTGATTTGGTTTTATTAATTACAAGCAGGCTATCAAGTTCAAGTTATGAGGATCAAATCTCATTTTTAAGTCATTGGCTTAATGAACATATACAAGATACAGAGAACGCTTTTCACAAGCCAGTTCTCTTTGCTTAGTTTGGTATCTCAACAACAACTTTTGGTTTTAACATAAATCCAAGGGATCAATTTTTCGACGCGGTATATTCCATAGTATATTCGTCTGTGAGTGGTGGCGATGCAACTATTAGTTGCTTGTTTTGGCAACTCCTTGACCAAGGAGTGGATTCTTTTCGCGATGGTTATGAGGTAATTATCGACGAAAGCCCCTCAACATCGCCAAGAGTCTCAAAAGATGAACCAAATTGAAAAAATGTACTAATTGTGCAAATTGAGATAAGTCATAGAATTATAAAATTAAAGAAAAAATGCGTTTTAATTTATGACCAACTTGTATATTGGAAAAAAAAATACACTTATAATTCTCTATCATTTGAGCGTTCGACATATAATAATATTTCATATATTAATTTTTTTTATTTATCAATTATGGTTGATTATAACAATGTAAAAATATTTTTTGTTTATTTATTATGTTAAAAATATTTTTTTTAGAGTAAAAAAATCTTTTAAAAAAGATGTAAAAAACAACTTCTAAAATTTTCTTTTTATTTTACTAGTGTTTTTATTTTTACTATTAGAAATTATCCAAATACGCTAACAAACTTAAAAGATTTTTTTTAACCAAATAATAATATTTAAACAAACTCTAAGGTAAGATTAAGATTAAGATTAGTTTTTTTTTTTTTTGCATAATTATCTATCATTTGGGCTTTCGACCCAACCGGGGAGTGAGAGGCCATTTTGATATCCTATATTTCTTTTGTTTTTGTTTCTTTCACAATTCGTTCTTTCTCGTTCTCTCCCTTTCGTCTTTTTCTTCTCAATTCTTTTTCCCAAGCAACAAGCATCCATCCTCTCGTGATCAACGTCAATCAGGTGATACCTCCTCCTTCTTCTTCTTCTCAATTGGTTCCTTCTCATACTCTTCTGTGTCCCCCTAGGTTTATTCGATTCTTGGTGTTTTCTGCATTTATTTTTTAATTATTTTATTCGACCTATATATGATGATTGTGGTTGATTAATGATTG
>JASCZI010241671.1:19459-31571 GCA_036250425.1 Stylosanthes scabra
GAACTCGCAAATAAAATTAATTGCAAAAAAAAGATAAAAGGAATCAAGAAGCACTATCTTGTAAATAAAATTAGTGTGAGTTTGGTAAAATTTTTATTTTTGTAAAGTAGTTTATATTTGTCTTCTTACCTTGGACACTGCATACGGGAGATTTTTTTTTTTGGTGATTCAACATTCTTGGATTCTAGTGTGTGATCAATAGCTACCTAGAGTCTAAGCTTTCACTTGGAAGAATCAAAGCATTCGGATCAGTTCTAGACTTCTAGGAACCAAAAACAGCAAGAAAAGTGGACTGACTCGCAAACATTCCTGTTTTTCTTGCAGTCTTACTCAAATAAAATAGGCCTTATATGTGTGGACTATGGTGCGTTTAGGAGAGAGACTGAGATTCAGAGACTAAGATTGTGGGACTGAAACTGAGAGAGTGAGATTGAAATAGGTTTGTGTATTGTGTTTGATTTAAAATTAATTAGAAATAAAGACCGAAAGATAAAGATTAAATTAAGTTGGTGGAGCAGAAACAAAATTTAGTATTGAAAATTTTAATGTTAAATGAGGGGTATTTGAATAATTTTTTTTTTTTAAAGTTTTAGTCTTAGTCCCACAGTCCCTACTATTCGGAGGTACTGAAAATATTGGAATTCAGGGGACTGTCCCTACTATTCGGAGGTATTGAAAATATTGGAATTCAGGGGACTGAGACTGAAATTTTAAAGATTAGTGATTACAATGTACATGAATGAATAATCCACCATGTTTTTCAAGTTCTTGTAAGCGATGTTAGCCAGAGCTTGCTTCCACTCTTCAACATTATTCATTATTCAATGATTTCTTTTCTGCTGCTTCATCTTCTTAGCCTTTTCCCTTCAAACATTCAACCATTACATTTCAATATAACAAGTATCAGTGATGTTGGAAGTGCAAGCCAAAACATGGCATTTAAAGGTGATGCCAAAGTTACCAAAGGGTTCATAGAGCTCAACAGACATGAAAACTATCGAACCGGACGCGCCATTTACGGTGAGCCTTTGCACCTTTGGGATTCATCCACTGGGGTTCTCACAGACTTCACAACCTCTTGTACCTTCAGTTTTGCATTGGTTGTCAATAGCCTAACACAATCCTCCTCTTTATCCGAGCTTCAGATTTGCTATGTAACATTTAGACATAGAAAGAGATATGTTATACCTGTCCGTAGGAAAGTCACTCCTAAGAAACCTGCAATCAGAGAGGAGCTGAAAGTCACAATGCTGTTGATTGTAATGAACCAAATTCTCAGTGTCTCCGCGAATCCTTTCAAGAAGGATTAATATCTGTGGTAACGTTTTATCTTAGAGGCACCATCACTACCACCCCTTGTTAACGATATAATATGTCAACAATTCATTTCACAATAGAAATACTTCAGACAATATCACTGAAACTCACAGGACTAGAATGTGTATATCTTTGTAGACTTTTATCCAAGTTAGGTTTGCAGTAAATATATACAATAATGCAAAACAGAGTAGAAATAACAGCAATATGTCACGTCAATAATTATTTAGGCCATCTCTCTTCAACCTCAATCTCACAAAATCATTTATTAATTCATAAAAAGGAAAATTCATTTTTCACTAAAAATCAGTTACTAAATTAAAGTATTTAAGTATAAATATATTTATTATTTAATTTATTTTTAATGTGTATTTTAATATTCTAATATATATTTTATACGAGAGTGATTGGTTTGGACTATCTAATATTACTAAATTAATCTAACTATCTAATATTATTAAATCTAAGTTTGGACTAGCTACGTATCCAAAATTTGATTTTTTTTTTATATACGGATAATAATTTTGATTATAGAGATGGATAATAATGGTAAAAATAATTGAGTTGTTTATATCTTTTAACAGAGTTGGATTAGTGAGATGGCATCTTATTTGAAATCCATAGATGGAAATCACTTGCTTGAAGCTGGTCTTGAAGGTTTCTATGGCCAATCAAAGTAAGAGACTAACCCAAGCTTCCAAGTAGGAACATATTTCATAGCAAATAATCAAATCTCTGAAATTGATTTTGCCACAGTTCACTCATACCCTGACCTCTGTTCCTATTATAATAAATATAAAAAATTAACTTTTAATTAATTAATAGTCAATTTTTAAATATATTTTTAACTCTTATTTTTGGAAGGTTTAGAATTTAGAATTTAGATTTATAATTTAATATCTAGAATTTAGAAGGGTTATTTTAAAAATTTGGTTCATATGAACTAAAAAAGTTACCTTCTAATGGAACTTTCAACTTCAATGGTATAACATGAGAAAGTTGGCATTTAAATGAGATAAATCAAGAAATGTTAGATAACGAAAACCCTTCAATTATTGTTGTAAGGTGTTAAAGAATACAATGTTAAGTTATTTTGTAAAAGGTAAATTTCATTTAGGTATCTGATATTTTATGAAAAAAATTTAATGATGTTTGATCATTTTTTAATTATCAAATTGGTCTCCTTTTTTAAGAAGGGTTAGTTTTATTCTCGACTCAAACGGGGAGTAAAGCGATAAATCTAAAACCCTAAATTAATCCCTTCGACAATGCCGTTAGAACCAATTAAGGTACAAAAGTACAATTCAACACAGATAAGTACATAAAAAAAAATCCAAAAAGTACAAACAAAAAGGACCATATTTTTCACCATGGATTGCTATCCACAAACTCTTGCTACCCACAAACATCCTATTATCCACTCCTAACAAATTCTACCAAATAATACTTTATCAAACACCCAAAATACCAACACCAATATCATAATCAAACACAAAACAAACACCCAAGTAGAACATACAACCCATACAAGGCACACCATCACCAAAAAGGTAGCCAACTCTTAATTCGGATCAGTTTATCCCCCAACCCCCGAAGACTATTGATGCACTATCTAAAACCGGTTTAGAAAATTTCAAATTCAAAAACACAATTTCATTGTATTTAGTCCAAATCGGTAATTGACAATGACCAAATTTATTTCAAAAGATGTTTCAAATAAAACCAAACCGAGAGTATTAATCCCGAGTCGTTCTCCCTTGGAATTGAACAAATGTTGCTATTGACTAGGAGTGAAAATGTTGTTTGATTGAATTTACTAAACTAAAGATTACAAGAATATAAATAATCAAGTAATTAAATTCTAACTATAACTATAAAATTAAAGGCTAGATAACTAAATTACCAACTAACAAATGCAATAATTTAAATAAGAACTAAATCAACTAGCAATGAGACAATTGGATGATAATTAAACTAAACTAGCAACTAATTAAACTAAAAGGAGCTAAACAAGTAATCAAGGCAATTAAAAGAGGATTTAATCAAATTCTAAAAGGATCTTGGTTGGAGTTGAGAGCTAAGTCACAATCCTTGTCACTAACTAAAATCCAAAGTGATATACAAGAGCAACCAAATAGTCAACCTCTAAGAATTGAGGAATGTCAATTGGCTTTAATTAGTCCCAATCACAAGTTCTAATCTACTTACTAATTGAGTTTAGTAAAGGATTAACGTTAGTGAAAACAAGATTAATTAAAGAGCCCTCAATCACCAATCAATCAACACAATTGTGACTCAAGTGACTAAATATCTCAACCCAACCAAAAATTAAAAATGTACTCCATACCTAATTGAGACATTTCATCAAACACATAGAAGGCATTAACAATATACATCATAAATTGTAATAACAATCAAAATGAGCAATACCCACTAAAGATACTACTAATAATAGCTCAATTAAACATAAATATGGAATAAAGACAAAGATTCATTCATAAATATCCAACTAAAATCCAAAGGTTTCAACACTAATTCAAGTTCATAAACATAAAAAAGTGGTAGAAACAATAATTGAGAAGTAGCAAGAGAGTATGTTAATAAAGTATCTTAATTAACAATTACAATTAAGAAAACAAAAGAAATTGAAGATTGAATTCCTAAACCCTAGAGAAGGGTTTCTAGAACATAAACCCTAGGAGAGCGAACTAAAAGAAAAATGAGAGAGTGTGTGTTTGATGAGTGAAATTGTTGTGTTATGTTGAGAGCATGTGTTTGTTTTGTCTCTACTTCCCCCTGTATTCCCTCTTGCTACATGTCAAACTTTGGGCAGAAAATGAGCATTTTTGGGGGAAAAAAAGTGCTCCCATGTGCCACTTTAAGTGAGTTACGTGCAGGATAGGATATGTACACAGCAGTGGTGTGTACACATCCCTGCAGCTTTGTATAGCAGCTTTGTACATTGGTGTGTACACAGGTATCGTGTATATACACCTCTGCAGCTTTGTCCAAAAATTAATTTCTTCATGTATTGCATTCTAAATCCATACTTTAATAAATCTTTTAGTCCGCTAATACTGCTCTAAACCTGAAATACATCAAAGAAAAATTCATCACGACATCGAGTGGAATAAAAAATAACTATTATAAGCCTTAAAAAACATGGTTTTTGTGCATTGACATTAAAGAGAGAATTATGCCATCAGTACAAGAAGGCGGACATTGATCCGAAAAAGACTCTAATTATCTCATTATGATGCAAAGAACTTGATAAACTCCATACTTTTTAGCACAAACTCAAACGGTAAAAATGGAGTTTATCAACTACCAATCAAATTCACCTATTCATAGCTTTAACTTCTTCGGCCTACTCTTACGCGCCTTCTCCTCTTCTTTGCTTCTCTTCTTTTCAACTCTCTAACCTCATTAAGATCCTTTAAATCGGACATAAAATCTTCATTATCGAAAACCTCTAGGCCATTTTCAGCAGTCTGAGCTAATCGCCGCTCTCCCCAACTAATTTGGAACCCCTCTCTGTCGGGTTTGCTTCTTTCTCCTTCCTTTTCGAGAGAACTGCTTATCATGAGACCATTCCTTAACAACCTCACCAATTCCTACTTCAGATGAGCACATAGATTCATTTGTCGCCAAAGAGTCACTCAGCTCCATAGCACCCTCTAAATCAACACCGACATCTTCCAACATACTAAGACTGTTTTCATCACACTCCTTTTTCCCATAACTCCAAGTTACTGTTTATTCCGAGCTCTCATTTTCACTCCTGTCAGACTTATTTTCCTTTCCAAAATTCCATTCATTCAAAATCTCGTATGGAAGCAAAGTTGAGCCATCATGTTCTTCATCTCCATTGTGATTCATCACCACCAATTCTGCCGAATGATCCTTCAACACTGGAACATTAAATGCTCTACTCCGATTGAAAAAGGAAAAACTCCGCTCATCCAAAACGTCTTGTATTATATCTCTTTTCACAACCTCCTGTTTAGATTTAACACACTCCAAAAACACTAATTCTGTCGCTGAATCAATCTCCCTTCCATTAACTACACCTCTATCTCTATCTCCGCTACATTTCTTAGACTCACATTAATCTCAAAGATTTTGTTGTCTCTCATATTCCTAGCTTTACCTACGAATAATTTTCTCCCATTAAGACTCATATAATTCATCTTTGCTATTGCCTTCAACACACCACTCTTTGTTGTATATCTCATGAACGCAAACAAATGTAGCTTTCCCCATTTCATCTTCCTAGATAGGCAAATGTCATTAATCATATCAGACCAACTAAACAAGTAAAACAATTCCTTCTTAGATATGGATTCCGATAAATTATCCACAAAAATAGAAAAAAAAACCTCTTCCAACTCTCTAAATCTCTGCTTTATCCAACTCCTTTGATCACGTTGTTTCACCCACCAATCCCATTTCAACACTCATTTGGACCCCATAAAAATAACACGCATAAAGACTTTTGTGAGTTTAAATCCTCACAAAGCCATCAGGACACCAGCCAACAACAGCAGCCGTACATTATCACAATAAATGAATAGAAATAGTGGGGGCCAACAGACCTCAAACCAGTGTCTCAGATTGGTCTCTAATAATTTTAAGAGTAAAATACCAACGAGGCCCTGATAATGACGTTGAAAATCAAGGAGGCCCCTCATAAAAAAAGACCCTCATTCCGGCCCCTAGAATTAATTTTCGTTTATCAAGTTAGCCTTTCTATCAATGGCATGGTTCAAAGGTTAACGGAGTTAGCACACGTGGCATGTAAATGAAGGTGACGTGGATGTTAAGTGACAATATGTACAAACGGACTCAACCCGGCCCCCGATAAAAACAAGTTTCATCTTTCTCTTTCTTACACAAACCTCTCTTCTTCTATGCAATTATGCCAAACTCTAATCCTTTTCATCCAAAAATTCATTGACGAAGCTTGACAAAAAATGGAAGTGGTGGTGATGAACAAAAATGAAATCCTTTTCATTTTAAAATTTATTGATGAAGCTTGACCAAAAATGAAGTGATGGCCTTTTCATCCAAAAATTCATTGACGAAGCTTGACAAAAAATGAAGTGATGGTGATGAACAAAAATGAAAAAGAGGGGATAAGATGGAAGAATGAAGATGAACAAATGAAAAATAGGAACAAATTGAAAAGAATAAACTATTCTCTTAAAAAAAAGGAACTTGAAGTAATTAGGGTTCATTAATGGAGGAAAAAAGATGAAGATCAATGTTAAACAAAATTATCAGGGGCTGGGTAGAAGGAAGAAGATGACGAAATTATCAGGGGCTTGAGAAAAGGAAGAAGATGAAGAAATTATCAGGGGCCGGGTGGAAGGAAGAAGATGAAGATTATTTTTTAAAAAATTATCAGGGACCGGGTAATTTATCATACATGTCACTTAACGGACAGATCATCACTTAACGTGCCACGTATATGCTCATTTAATCCAATATTAATAAAAGGGTATTTTTTTAACAAGGGCCTCGTGATCTATATTGTATTTTATGAGAGGCCGAATTGGATCCGCACTCTAATTTTAATAATTAGATAGTTCAGTCCCATTATCATTTGTTCCAAAGACCTATCAATTCCAGTTTGATAGGACAAAATTCACGTTTACTGAATATAAGGGTTCAACTGTCTAATTATTAAAATACTAATGTAGTAATTAAAAATGATCAAAATTTACTTAGTCATTTTAATAAATGGTGGGAAATGTTTTTACTCTTTTATAAATATAATCATTTGGAATGGAATGGACTAAGATTTTAATATCTCATTATATTGTAAATTTGATTTGGTTTTTTAAATTACAATCAAGCAGGCTCTCAGGTTCAAGTTATGAAGATCAAATCTCATTTTTAGGTCATTGGCTTAATAAACATATACAAAATGCTGAGAATACTCTTGTTGAGTTTGATATCTCAATAAAAAACTTTTGGTTTTAACATAAATCTAAGAGATCAATTTTTCGACACGGTATTTTCCATAGTATATTCGTCTGCGAGTGGTGGCGGTGCAGCTATTGGTTGCTAGTTTTGGCAACTCCTTGACCAAGGAATGAATTTTTTTCGCGACGGTTATGAGGTAGTTATTAATGAAAGCCCCTCAGCGTCGCTCAAGAGTCTCAAAAGATGAACCAAATTGAAAAAAATGTACTAATTGTGCAAATTGAGATAAGTCATAGAATTATAAAATTAAGGAAAAAATGTGTTTTAATTTATTAACCAACTTGTATATTGAAAAAAAAAAACACACTTATAAATATACTAATCATAGCTAAATGAAAGTGTGTTGTTATTATTAATTTTGTGCCTTTTAGAATATTAGCACATTCACAACCACTTAAAGATTTACACATAGTCACCCAAAAAAAACCATCTACACATGCAATATATTTCATCAATTTTAAAGTAAAGCATTGTTTGTTTTCATTTTATCATAGTTTAAGAAATTATTAAAATATATAGACATTGAGAAACACATATATGTATTTTGAGACAATATTATTTAATTATTTTAACGATAATTAAAAAAATACAAAATAAAATAATTTTGAGTTGTTTTGAGCTGATTTAATTTTTTTATTATCCCCTAAATATTTTTATAAAAATATAACTATTTATATATTTTATCATGATGAACTCAAATTTTTAAGATAAGTAATGTTATAACTTAAATCTTTAAGTGGTTGTGAATGTGTCGTGGCAGCGGGACTTTGGTGGATTTGTGAAAAATTTCTGGAGCTTCTTACTCAAAAATGTTTTTTTTTTGGTGACAAAGAAACAAAGCAAAAAAAAAAAAAGCCTAAGTGGCTAGATCATGCTGAACACGAGCTAAAATATCATCCGAAGGCGATATCCATTCCTGATAATCATGCTGGCAAGAGGAAGCACGGCGTGCCATATAATCAACAACTGTATAAGCCGATCGCTGAATAAGAGAAAGTTGCACCGACCAATTTCATAAAAGAATGTCTTTGATCTTAGAGACTAAATCATATTCAACAGTGGAAGGACTCGAATCAAGCTGAATAAGTTGAAGGGAGCCATTGATTATCTCAACAGAAAGTACATGGCCACTTGAACTTTGTAATTGTTACACGAGAGTCATGTAAAACCTTGTTGGCATGCGTGTGCTAAAGAAAGTCTTGTGTTAAAGAAGGTCTATCATTTATTTAACACTTTATTTTGGTGCGCACGTATTTTATTAAAAGAATGCCTAAACGATAAAGCATATATTTTTTTAGAAAATTGCAAAAATTTTAAAATATTTTTAAGTTTTATTTTGTTCGGAAGTTTTCGAGCATCAAATATATAATTAATAGTTTGTGTGGAGTTTGAAATAAGTGATTTTTTTTTAATAGGACAATCATATGAGTTCATCACTGTGTTCAAAGAATCTGTGGATGAAGACATTTTCCTAGCATCACATGTACGTGAGCTTTGATATCCAGTGAGTTTGTTTCCACACTCCAAAAGTGCTTCCTGACCCATCAAATATTTTCATGTAATGTTGTGATCCGATGAATAACAATAATGAAATTAAACCTTCTGAATTTATTATTATTATTATTACAATACTATGTACATAAAAAAATCAGTTACTATATATTTTGTGTATATCTAATTACTTATGCATATTGAAGATTTATATTTTTTCAGTTACATAATTAAGCACTAGAATAATTAAATTTATTATTATAATAGAATATATAGTCAACGTAACCTAGAGCAGGTAAATAATTAAAATTTTCCATATTATAACAATAAAAAATTATAAAAATACTAAATATGTATTTTTATTTGGTGAATGGTTTTTTGTGTATAGATAATATATTGTTGTTGTTGAAGTTATTATTATTATTTGGAAGTGTACAAGGCACTTACAATTCATTGGTAGCTAGATTGAAATTCATGTCATATGCACTGCCCTATAAGTTTCATTCGGTGGATATAATAATAATCTTCTCACCTGCTTTAATTTATAGTATAAACTACGTACATATATAAAATATGTATATGTGTAATTCATTAATTATTACATTGACAAAATTAAATAGAGTTGAATGATTTTATTATCATTCTCGTTTGTTTTAATTACATTCGTTAAAGTAAAGTTTCAAGTGCATTTCAATCGTTTTCTTCTTTTTGGTTATAGGTGATGATTGAACATTATGATAAGAATATATGTTAAACTCATCACATGCATGTAATTTTTTATTTAATTATTTTCTATCACTAATTCAATAATTAAGAACTAATTTATAAATCTAAATTTTATTTAAAAAATTATCGTTAGCTAATAAAATACTGCATCTACAAGACGAGATTTAAATCCCGTATTTAAACGAACTAAGTAAACTACTATTAAATGAACCCAAATTGTATACATGTAATTGTTTAGGATCTTATCTTAATTGTGCAAAAACGCAAGTAATCAAATTCTTATAGAATAAGCAGCATAAAAAATTAAAGTGGTAATAAAGTTGTCATTTTCTTGTGGCTTACTTTATTCCACTATCATCATTGAATTTAATGTTTACAATTATCATTATTTTGCTTGCTTGCTCTCATTGCATTTTGATTGCATTTAGTTATTTTATTTTAGTTATTTTTTCCGCTTAGAAACCAATATATATATTTTAGGGAATATATATTATTTTAATTTCTGTCCAAATAATTTCTGATTATTTTAACCATACCTTTTTCCTTGGTTGTGATTATTCATCTCACCTAAAAAGGTGATAGATTTTGGACCCTCATGAAACACTGTGACCATGACTCGTGAGTTTCTGATTCTTCCATACAAATCAATTTCCATCCACTAACCCCATGGCCCCACCCTATTTTAGTAGTTGAACATTTTTCTACACTTTTGAGTTTTGAGCCTTCTAACTTCTAAGTTCTAATAATCTAATGTGTATTATTTTGGCATTTTTTTTAACAAAAAATTATGTTAACATAATATTTTAATTTATAATTGTGACCAAAAAAATTTTAATTTATAATTAATAACATAATAAAACTTCATACAAACATCTAATTATAATTACTAGTCATAAAAAAATCTAATTATAATTACTAGATACATTTGACTTTATTTTTTGGTACTTTAACGGTTTTATTGACCCAAACAAATATGATTAAATAATAACATAAAATTTAGTTCCTACATATACAATTATGGCTAGACACCAAAAAAAAAAAAAAAACAATTATGGTTATAACTTATAACCCTATACTCAGCTTTTTTTGACTTTTTCCTTTTCCTTTTTTCTTCTTCAAATAGCTTTATAACCCTCTATAAAAGATAATTCCCTACACGCAAAAAAATCAGCAATCAAATTAGACATTTGTTTAAAATACATATTAATAATAAATAAAGCAATAATACACATGTATTATATATAATATATAAATTAATTTAGTAAGTAATAATTTTTAATATACATATATGATATTATAGGAAAGTTATCCGGTATACCTCAAAAAGTGAAGTATACCGTATTCTATCACCTTTTAGCTGTTGATCTTGATTGATTTTAATTATAAAATTAATATATGATAAAGATCAACGGTTAAAAAATAAAAAAATACGGTATACCTCACTTTTTGAGATATACCGAACAACCTTCCAGTATTATATATATATAAACAACTTAGAGATTCCATGCTGCATTCATTGCATATTTTGAAGTTAACAATCTTGCATTTACATTAAGATAGAGAGAGAAATTTAAAGAGAAGACAAGGAGAAACTTGAAAGAACAATAATAATAATGAAGCATGTGTTCTTCTTCTTTATGGCATTTTCAATTCTATTATTCATGGTGATACACATAGTAGAAGCAAATAACAATTATGATAATGATGGAGGTGATGATGATGATGGTTTTGTGAAAGCAAGAGGGATTCAACTTGTGTTGAATGGAAAACCTTATTATGCAAATGGTTTCAATGCATATTGGTTAATGTTTGAAGCTTCTGAACCTTCTCAAAGAATCAAAGTGTCTTCAGCATTTCAAGATGCTTCAAGCCTTGGACTGAGCATTGCAAGAACATGGGCTTTCAGTGATGGTGGCTATAAACCTCTTCAATGCTCTCCTGGTTCCTACAATGAAGACATGTTCCAAGTTAGTCAATTCAATTTCCTTATTAATCTTGACACCCCATTTTTTTTCTTATCAAAACTCAAATAATGTATTGATTTTGTCACAATAATACTACTTTTTGGTTTTTCTTAGACTTCAACTTATACCGGAAAATAAAACCAGTAGATAAGAGCACTTTTTAGAAATGGTTCAAAACCGCCGCTAAATGATCATCATATAATTTTTTAGTGGCGGTTTGGTTATGTCACTAAATCCAATAAAACCGCAGTTATTCATCATGATTCTTGGAATATAATCAGTTTACTAATTTTTGCACACACTTAGCAGTTAGCATATAGAAGTAGTTTTTTAAATTATTATTTTTAAAGATTTCGTCTAATCTAATTCGAATCGATTGAGTTTGTCGTTGCATTATGTAATCTTTTTGGTGCATTATTATTTATTATTAGAGTTTAATCTGGGAAAATGATGTATGTGGTTTTTGTATGGATGGGAAGGGGTTAGATTTTGTAATATCAGAAGCAAGAAAATATGGGAAGAAGCTTGTGCTGAGTTTGGTAAATAACTATGAAGACATGGGAGGGAAGAAACAATATGTTGAATGGGCAAAGAGTGAGGGCCAACCCATAAACTCTGAAGATGAT
>JASCZI010241671.1:31581-73290 GCA_036250425.1 Stylosanthes scabra
TCACATCAAGGTAATAATAAAGGTTCACTTTATTTTTCACCTTTTTTTTTTACTTTTTTAAAGTGTTTTTTTTTTTTTTAATTCAAAGAGGATCTTAAAAACTTTTTTTAAGGACAAATTAGTTTTTTCACAAAAGACTAGAATAAATTCGTTTTTACCTTTTAAAAATATTAGTCAAATTAATTTTTAACAAAAAAACTATTTATACATTAAAATTTATCCAAAAAATCTGCTACAAAATATTTATATATGTATGCATATATTGTTTAAGTCATTTTCAATATATATTTTGTATTTTAACATTTTTTATACTGTTGGCTGATTTGGTTACTGAATTTTAGTGTGCAATTAGCATAATTCAATTTTTAATAAAGTAAAAGAATAAATTAGTCTTTTTTAAAAAAAAATGTAACAAAGTAGTCTTAGTTTTAAATAATTAAATTATCTGAAATTTTTAAAATAAATAATCAATTTGTCTATTGATTTTATTACAAACTATTTTTTTTTCAAAGTTTATAAACCAATCTGGGTTTAAAGGACATTTTGCTATCCCAAAAATCCTGCTTTCAAAATTTGCTCTAGCTTGTCAAAAGGTAGAAGAATTTTTTTTTTTTTTTTTAAAAGATTCATTTTGGTTGAAGTTGCTATATAAGCTTAAATGTTTGAGTAATGTTTCATAACTTGGGGGGAAAATTGTTAACAAGTTTTAATGGAGGTAGGTAGTGTGATAAATTCGTCATATATAATTGGCATAATAATATTTTGAATTTTTGTTTTTCACAGACTGTACTTACTAGACATAATAGCATCACTGGAATTGCTTACAAAGATGATCCAACTATAATGGCTTGGGAGCTCATGAATGAAATTAGGTGCAATTCTGATCAATCTGGAAATACAGTTCAGGTAATTAATAATTTACCATTTCATTTTTGCTGGTGAAAATTTTTATTTCCTTATAAATATAATGCCACATTTTAATAAGCGCCATTTTTATGGTCCAAAATGTTGAAAATTTTTTATTGTGGCCTTGTGTGAAGAGAAACAATTTTATTTGGGCAAAATTATTTTTTTCCATTTCCTCTGGCCTTTTTTATTTTATTTTATTATTTTTTTTATAAAAAAAGTATTCTTTCTCTTTAGAAACTACAACTTTATTATATATATGATCTATAATAAGCTGTCCTTGTTACGTGTGATCATATAAATAATTAATATATTAGTAGACTTTTATCCAAGTTAGGTTTGCAGCAGTAAATATATACAATAATGCAAAACAGAGTAAAAATAACAGCTAATGTCATGGCTATAATTATTTGGGCCATCTCTATTCAGTCTTCAACCTCAATCTCACAAAATCATTTATTAATTCATAAAAAGGAAAATTTATTTCCACCAAAAATTAGTTACTAAATTAAATTTTAAAGATTTAAGTATAAATATATTTATTATTTAATTTATTTTTAATGTGTATGTTTATATTCTAATATATATTTTATACAAGAGTGATTAGCTTTTATATACATGAAAGATAATTGTGACTGATATTGTTTTCAAAAACTTTTTCGGGCCTAATTCACCAGCATTTTCACAAAAAAAAAAATAGTTTTTTTAGGATGTGATTTCTTTTGGTAATTATTGTAATTTGATTTGATCTTGACACCCTTTCAACATCAAAATTCATCTAATTATAAAATATTTTATAATTAAAATCAATCAAGATCAACGACTAAAAGACAGTGAAATACCGTATACCACAAAAACGATGGGATATCGTATAATTTTTCAATATTATTAAACCTAAGTTTGGACTAGCTATGTATCCAAAATTTGATTTATTATTGTATACGGATAATAATTTTGATTATAGAGATGAATAATGGTAAAAATAATTGAGTTGTTTATGTACCTTTTAACAGAGTTGGATTAGTGAGATGGCATCTTATGTGAAATCCATAGATGGAAATCACTTGCTTGAAGCTGGTCTTGAAGGTTTCTATGGCCAATCAAAGCAAGAGACTAACCCAAGCTTCCAAGCAGGAACAGATTTCATAGCAAATAATCAAATCCCTGAAATTGATTTTGCCACAGTTCACTCATACCCTGACCAATGGTATATGGAGTATACACCTCTGTTTCTATTATGATAAATATTTAAAAAATAAATTTTAATTAATTAATATTAGTAAATTTTTTAAAATATTTTTTAACATTTACTTTTGAAAGATTTAAAATTTAGAATTTAAAATTTAAGATTTAGAATTTAAAAGAGTTATTTTAAAAAATTTGGCTAATATTAACTAATTAAAAAAGTTTACTCTCTAATTGAACTTTTAATTTCAATTCCAATGAGATAACATATGAAAGTTGGCATTTAGATGAGATAACACTAGAAATGTCAGTTATTTTTATAAAGAGTAAGTCTTCATTCCGATTTCTAACAATTTATGAAAAAAAAAAACATGATATCTGATTATTTTTAATTACCAAATCGATCTTTGTTATCGTTTGTTTTAGGAACTTATCAGTTCATATTTGATAGGAAAAAATTCGTATGGATTCAGGCATAGAGATTGGACTGTTTAGTTATTAAAATCGTTACAGACCAATGTGGTAATTAAGAATGATTAGAGATCACTTAGTTCTTGGTGAGAGAGTGGAGAAAGCTTTTACCCTTGTATAATAATTTGGAATGGACTAAAGGTTTTAATATCTCACTATTTTGTAAATTTGATTTGGTTTTATTATTCATAAGCAGGCTACCAGGTTCAAGTTATGAAGATCAAATCTCATTCTTAGGTCATTGGGTTAGTGAACATATACAAGATGCACAGAACACTCTTAACAAGCCAGTTCTCTTTGCTGAGTTTGGTTATTCAACAAAAAATGTTGGTTATAACATAAAGTTAAGGGATCAATTTTTCGAAACGGTATATTCCACGGTATATTCGTCTGCGAGTGGTGGCGGTGCAGCTGTTGGTTGCTTGTTATGGCAACTCCTTGACCAGGGAATGGATTCTTTTCGCGACGGTTATGAGGTTGTTATCGACGAAAGCCCCTCAACGGCTAGTTTGATCGCCCAAGAGTCTCAAAAGATGAACCAAATTGGAAAATTTTACTAATTGTGCAAATTGAGAAAAGTCATAGAATTATAAAATTAAAGAAAAAAATTTGTGTTTTAATTTATTTAACCAACTTTTTTAAAAAAAAAGCACTTATAGATATACTAATCATAGCTAAATAATGAAAGTGTGTTATTATTATTAATTTTGTGCCGTTTAGCATATTAGCATATGTTAAGAAACTATTGAGTTCTTACATAAAGATTTACACATAGTCAACAAAAAAAAAAAATTTACCCAAATAAATCATTGTTTGTTTTCATTTTATCATAGTTTAAGAAATTATTAAAACGATGTATGTGTTAGTTATCTTTCTATGGCGGATAATTAATAATAATAATAATAATAATAATAATATGTATATGTATATATGCTTATTCAATAGGTGAAAAATCACAAAAATCAAATCCTAATTAATAACAAAGGGTAACTTTACCAAATGTAATTGTAGTAATTTTTCTATAAGATTAAAGCTATGTAATAACATTTTAAATCCTTGTACAATTACTCTTAATGACAGCTACATATTCTAATTTCTAAAAATGGAGGCAGTTCTAAGAGGAGAAAAATTTGTGTGCTTACATGAAAACTTTTTTTTAGTTATATGTCAGAAAAAAATTGTACTATAATTTTCTATGATCAACTCCTTCAAGTTGAAAGTGCCCTTTATTTAGATAACTGTTCCATCTTGAATTGTTGCATTCTTCACTATAACTATGATCCCTGATCTAATGTAAAATCCTTCTTTGGGCCTGTCTGCTTCTTGTATACCCTAAAAAATAGTTAAGAGTATTTATTGAAAATTAATAAAATCCAAAGAAAAAAATATTTTTTTAAAAAATTATTTACAAAAAAATATTAAGGAAAGTACTTACATCACAATTTGCAATAATCACATTTCTTCCTATCTTTGCATTCTTGTCGATTATACAATTCCTTTTAAAAGAAAAAAATGTTGGAGTAGGAAATCATCAGAAATTAGGAATACATAAACAAAAATATATAGAAATTGAAAAAAACACATATATGTTTTTTGATACAATATTTGTGTAATTTTTTTTGTTAATTTAAATAATTAGAACAGATTGGAACATGTATAAAACACTTATAAAAAAAAAAAAAACATTATGGCACCTGATTTTGGTATTTTCTCCAACACCAACTGGGACCTTTCCTTGTTTTATAAGAGATTCAATTTCAGAATCAGTTTCATAATAATCTGCACCCATCATCATTGTATCCTAGATAACAAAGCCAAATAAATACATCCATCAAATTTGGTAAAAAAAAATGAAATCAAGGAGCTAGAATCATATATTATGAATTTATGGTCATGCTTTCTGTTGCTAGAAAATTTTGGTTTCAAACACAAAGTGAAACACTTCAAATTTAGTCACATTCACAAAAAAAAGTTAAGTAATATCTAAATATTAGGTATTAAAATGAACAAGAAGTTCATAACTACATGTTATGCTTAAACAAATGATAAAACATAGCAGAATTTGCAATAAATCAATAATCAAACTTACCTCAAGAACTGAACCGGGCCCTAAACGCGATCGAATACCAACGACTGACCGTTGAATGCTACATTCGCTCAAGTAGCAACCGTGCGAAATAATCGTGTCCACAATCTGTTAAAAAGAAATTTGAAGCATTCATGCTCATTCAAGAATGAAAAAAATCCAGTTAAGATAAAGAAATTAGTCCAAGCTTTTATTTCCATACCTTGGATTTTAGTACTTTAGTGGGTGGTAAGTATCTTGGAGAAGTGTAGAAAGGAGTCTTTGGATCATAGAATTCAAATTTTGGAGGCTGCAACCATTAAAATTAAAATCTATGATGAGCATATTCTCAGTAGCATAGTTTTCTCGATAATAATATTATGAGTGAACATCTAACCAAGTTTCTGATATTTTTAATTGGATGACGTCATCCTTAATGATTCAAAAACCCAAATCAATCATCAACCATTTGAAAATTTGGACACAAAAGCCCATAAAACCTGATTTGCCAACCCTAAACCATAATCTCTAAACCGGTTTTAGAGATCTGCTTGTCCAAATTTTTAAATGGTCGATAGCTTATTTGGATTTTTTTATAGTTAAAGGTGGTGTCATCCAAATTGATAATAGTACGGGTCGGATTGAACATTTACTCTAATATTATTATGAGAAAAGTTAGATGATCAACAATTTTAATTAATTTTAGCCAGCATATATGGCCAACTCAAATTTCATGTTTTTAACTAAGATATTTGAGTGTTGATGGTTAATTACTGGCCAAAAATAAAAAATTCTGCTGATCATGTAGCATTACACTATATACTAACAACCTTCTCCTTATTAGGGGTAAAATTGGTATTTAATTACAAATGCATTTTTTGTTTCCTCATTAGTGTTCTTTAACAACTTTGAAGATTCATAAGTTTTTGGAAGTTAAAACAAAACAAACCTGTTCTGTTAAGGCCATATTTGCATCATAGAAGGACTTTATAGTTCCAATATCTTCCCAATAGTCTCTAAACAAATATGACTGCAAAATACAAATAAATTAAACCAAAAATATTAATAAGTAAAATGTTCCTTTTTGCATTTCAACATGTATTTAATTTATATGGATAAATTATAAAAAAATGGTCCATAAGAATTGGAATTATGTCTTACTTGGACTCTGTGATTCCTCACTGCCGTTGGGATAATTTCAGAGCCGAAATCATTACAAGAAGGGCAACTCCATCTTAATAGTTTCAGCAGAATCTCAGTTCTAAATGCATAAACTCCCATGGATGCCATGTAAGGATTTTCCTTTGCTTCTTTTGCAGGTAATCCAAGAATAGTGGCATCAACTTGCTGCAATGGAATCAATGGATTAGCCATGCCACAATTCATATTCTTTAAATAATTATTTTCTGATCCCGAAAAATTCGCGAATCTCTGTTTTTGTCTAATTAATTTATTACCGTCAATATTGGTTCTAAAAATCAAACCGGTTACGCTAGAGATTTAATGGTATAAATATTCAACCGAAATCAAATTTGGAATAAGATATAATAAAATAATATATTTATATATATTTTTTAAAAAAATATGTTTTATTATTTTAAATCGATTAACCATTGAAAATTGAATTAGTTTGAACGATTTACTAATCAGTTAATTGATTTTTTTTTGTTATTTGACCGGTTTGTTGACAATTAATTTTTATTATGAACTGAATTAATCTGATAATCAGTTTCTAAGATCAATTAGATCCGATTTTTAGAACTATGCTATTGTTAAATCAAAAAATCTAACACGACATAAAAAAAATCACGAAATTATACACCTAAATAAAAAAATTTAGCATTAATATGTACCATTTCTTTCAAATTTGATCCTTTTGGTTTTTCTGCGAAGTGCCTAATCCGTCCCATTTTATCAATTTTTACCAGCTCATAATCTGATGCACGACTGTTAGATAACTATCAGTGATTAAGAAATCCAAGAATATATATAATAACAAAATAAAGATTATTGTTAATTATGAGAAATAAATAATAAATAAACGAAAAGAAAAAAAAAATCACAAAGGTTTTGCCTATAGATAATTACCTTTCATCCATTGGTACACATGAAATTGTGACATCAGCATTTGTCTCAGTATGTCTCTACAAGTGCAATAGTAGTTTCTCTTCAATCGTTATCAATTTTAGTAAATTATATATATAAAATAATTAATTACGGTATTAATGATATGTAGATGGGATTATCATTTGAACTTTTACCTCCAAAAATTTCATATAGTCCATCCGGCAAAGTTGATCACCAGAAAGTATTAATACATTCTCAATGTTCTTGTGTTTGGCATCCTGCAAGGCAAATCATACATTCTTTAATAATTTCACTTTTGTATCCTCCAATGTTAGTTAGGGTTAACATCAAATTCATCTGTAAAAAATAAGTCAATTTAAATTTTTTACTATTAAATGATACTAATGTAAATCAGTTGATTATTCTATTAATTTTCTTTAATTGAATTTATCTTCCAAATCGATCTCTCACAGGAGAAAACTTGACAAATCGATCCTCATAAAAAGTTACCAAATGATAATTATGGTGATGTGTTCGTTTATATCTGACATGTCAAATAGTAAATCGATATGTCATATATAAACGGACACGTTACAATGACTACTTTTTGACAATCTACTACGAGTAATCGATTTGTCAAGTTTTTTATTTCATCAGGAATCAATTTGGAATTTTATAATCATTAGTAAGTGTCATGTTCAATTTGCAAATAGTTAAAAATCGAATTAAATGTTTACTCTAAACCAAATTATACAGTTAAATTTTCAAAAAACTAAATTTACTTATGTTGTTTGAGAGAAACAGTTACCTCAAAAACCCATATAAATCTTCTCACAGCATCAGCTGTTCCTTGGAACCATTCCTTTCCTGCTTCTCCAGGAGTTTGAGTAGCAGCCAAGACCTGTTCCAATAAATAAAATAAAAATTTATATAAGAATTTAATTTTGATGCACTAACGGTAACGATGTAAAGAATTTTACATAATCATTCAATTAGATTTATGTATTTATATGACTTTAGAAGTAGTGTATTTAAAAATTAATTATTTTTGATGATATGATAATACATGATTGAATGCATGTGTAAAGCTCTTTTACACGGTGAATGAAAATTAAATTCTATTAATAATTATTACCTCCATAAAGTCATTTCCAGTGAAGACTCCATTTCCAATATTATAAGTGCGAGAGAGATGGCCATTAAGGGAGAAAGAGTTGTACTGTGTTAAAACATATATTTTTTTTACACCACTATTGATGCAATTGCTCATAGGAATGTCTATCAGTCTGTAACATCCTCCAATTGGAACCTGCATGCAAAATAAAAATAGGTTGGTTACTGATTTAATATATATCAATGATAATTAATTAATTAATTAGTATATATGATTGTTTAATTTATTATTTGTATGATTAATAAACAATTTTGAAATAAAAAAGAAAAATGGTACATTATAATTAAGTGGATCATACAGCGGGTTTGGCTCTTGTGCTTGTTAGAGGAAAGAGCCTAGTTCCAGCACCTCCACCCAATATTATTGCGGCTACATTTTCTGGATTTGGTCTTGGATTCTGAAAAATTACTTTAGGGTATACCTGAAAAAAAAAATCATAGAAATTATTTTATGCGATTAATTAAGCATCAATCAACCAAAAAACACCTAACTAACTAACTAACACTAATAAGAAAAAAAATACAAAAATGAAGGTGGGGCTTCAGCATTACCATTAAAATCTAATAATGGAGTACAAAATTAACACACAAACTCACTACCATTAATCTATATATACATTTTAGACACCCAAAAAAAAATCTATATATACATTTTAATGGAACAAATATAATATAAAGAATTTTTAAGCTAATAATCAAATTAGTTCCTCAATGACCACACATGTATTAATTTATCTTTGAAACATTAAATTCTTTAAATTAGTTTCTAAAATGAGTGTTTTTTTTTGTGTCATCATCGCACTAACAGAAGCATCAAGTTTAGATGTTTTTTTTTAGTGCAACATAAATCTAATCATATATTGTCATATTAATAAAAATAATTAATTTTTAAATAATTTTTTAAAAAATCATCTAACGCATAAATTTAATAGAATATCTATATAAAACTTTTCATGCCGTTGAAATTAAACTCTTAAAAATATATAAATTCATATATCCCACGAAGGAATTTTCAAATTTAAGTAGAAATTAAACAATACTTTAATCTACTCTGGCATCATCAATAGAAAAATTATGAAAATAATAAAGTGAAAACAAAGATATGGTTATTGTATAGAATACACTAATTCATCAATCATCATCATCTACCTAATAACTAATAAGATCATTTACCATAGTATTCATATCTGGTGTGTATACAGCATGTGCAATTCCATGCTTCAACTTTCTATTATTATTATTGCATGGCTGAATATTAATGGAAAATCTGCTATTCAAACTCTCCTTATTTGCACTTTCACCCCAGAAACTAGAATAATTAGAATTTCTCTTTCTTCCAACTCCTTTTTTGCTAACTAGATTAATGCCCACACTACTTGCATTATTCAAGATTGCAAGAGTAGTTGAATCCATGGCTGAAATTAACCACGGATAATCCGAAGATCCTTCTACTAACTCTTCAGTAGCGTCCTTGATCCGAAGAACTTGACCAGTGAAGAAGAACCTTTATGATTGAACAATGCCATAAACTGAGTAACACAAAATTGGAAATGTAAATGTTCATATGAAATTAAAAAAATTTGAAGGTTCCCTTTTAAGGGTTTGGCAAGATTGATAGAAGAAAAATGAAATTAGGATCAAAAGAAAGTATTTGTGATGGAAAAGAGTGTTAATATAAGATGATGTAGTGCATGTTTTTTTTGTGTGTGGATGAGTGTGTGTGTGAGAGATCCTAAGATGCTATTATTGGTAAGTGAAGAGTCTTGAGTAATAATTAACTAGAAACTTGGCAAGTTTCACTCTATCAATATTATGTCTCATTTTTTTGTGTCACTAGAAAAAGCTTACAAATACAAATTCATGTGATTTAGAGTGAGATTCGGCTAAAAACACTAGCTCTTAATCTCCCATGTTGACGTGTTCTTTTAATTCTTTCCTTGTTTTTGTTTCATGCATGTGTAATGTGTTTCTAATTTCAAACAACTTGTGGTTCAAGAATGTGACCACTTGTCAAATATGATTGTTTTTAACACATGGTTAAAATTGATTACTTCTTACATTATCTTATTATTATTATTATTATTATTATTATTATTATTATTATTATTATTATTATTATTATTAACTGTTTAAAGGAATTGTTATAGGCATTTGCTCATTTATTATTTTATTGACTGATTTATTTATGGTTAAAAAGAATTAATTCTCAATAAAATCAAAACTATAATGTCCTTAATTTTTTTTTAACTTATAACTTCCTTAACCAAAATAATTAATGCCATCAACATTTTTACTATAAGTTACATTTTTAGGTTTTTGGTACTAGTTTTCAATTCGATATGATAAAAATTAACTACACATTTTTCTTTTTATGATTTCACACGGCATCCCTCATATCAGTAAGTCAATGACTAATCAATAAAAAATCGGAGCTCTACTTAAAGATTTGCACAAGTAGATTATCACATACACAAGACATAATTCCAATGAACTCTTACACTTGGGTAAGTGGACTTTTTGCTTTCTCTTTGTTTGATTTTTGGTTTCTATTTTTCTTTTTCAGAAACATATTTCTTGGGCTTTTTCTTCACTTTTTAGACATTTTTTCTTCTTGTTGATATATTATCTATGGGCCTATTGGGCCGTCATCTTGGACCACGGCCCATAAAGCAAAACAACCACATCCACATAGCCATCTTCGTCTTCAATATCATCATCACCATAATCTCATCCCCTTCTCTCTCTCTCTCTCTCTCTCTCTCTCTCTCTCTACTGAACAAACATGGCGCAGTGCATAACCAACACATTCCTCCACCCAAAACCCTTCCTTCCTCTCCCAACCAAAACAAAACCCGTAACTACCCTCTCTTTCTCTCTCTCAATTATCCATTTCTTTTTTTTTTTAATTATTTATTGGTGTGTTTGTTAGGTGGGGAATTGCAGGGTGGGGGTGACGTGCAGGAAGAAGGACATACACCCGCAGTACCACGAGGATGCTAAAGTATACTGCAACGGTGAACTCGTGCTGACTACCGGTGGGACCCAGAAGGAGTACGTGGTCGACGTTTGGTCAGGTAACCACCCCTTTTACCTGGGTAGCCGGTCAGCGGTCATGGTTGACGATGACCAGGTTGAGAAGTTTAGGAAGAAGTTCGGTGAACTCTCAGATATTATGGAGATTCCGGTACTCAAGGGTGAAATCGTAATTCCCTCTAGACGCAGGGGTATTAAAGGTGGAAAGAAGAAGTAGAAGTAGAAGTAATTAGAATCCAGCACTGTTCTCAATTTGGTTTGATTCCTCTTCCTCTCTATCAATGTAGCTTGTTATGAATTATTTGATTGTTGTTGTTTATAGAAGGAAAAATTTGGAAGATGCCTGTGTGGTGTTTGATACTATGCCTCAATGGTTCATTTGATAATTTTATTGTTAAAAAGTGATCAATGGATGTGTTTACTTGCCTTATCATTGTTAGATCGGTTCCACCACTTGTACACCCTTTTAGGTCATTGATGCCTTAATGTTTATATGGGTGTAAAACTGATGTCTACTAAAAAGGTGGTGGATAAAGTTATTCTTGTTACATATATAGATTTTCTGGTTAAAATGTTAAATTACTTGCCTAAGAATCGAACTCTCATGCTTTTGCTGGTGGAAGATCTCATACCATGATATGAATAATATGCAAGCCGAAATGAGTACGTATTTGTGTATAAATTTATGTGATGTTTGACATACTTTCAATGTATAATTGGTGTTTCGATACATATTTTATAGGAGTGGCTGATTTTTATTGCGCGCGTAACATGGTTGAATTATCGTTAAATTACTTGCCCTAAGAATCGAACTCTCTAGTTTTGCTCGTAGAAGATTTGAATATCTGATACTATGATATGAAATTATGAATGATATGCAGGCCGAAATTTTTGTGTATATTACATGTATTCTGTACGAGTGGCTGATTTTCAATGGTTATGTAGCATCTTTGAATTATGTTATTGTTATGATTCAATTTAGTTTATGAGATTAGATTTTGCAATTTGATTTAGTTATTCTGAAATACTTCATCAGAAAAGGATTAGTTTTATTGTTCTTATTTAGTGCTGTTTTTTTCTACCCAAAGTGCACACTCTTTTGATTTTGAGCCTATTTACTACCCATCTCTGAGTCTTGTAATGAAGTTTAGGATTCTGCTGCCTCTAGTTCTTGGAAATGAAACTAAGAAGCTATCTCATTTCTTGCCCGGAAAATGCTTTGATCTTTGATTCTTCAATGATTGTTCACCGTGATAATGTTTTCGATGCATAGGTTAAACTCGAAATCCAGAATCCTAAATTCGTGCATCATGCACTAAAATATTTTAGTTAGAATCAATTTCATGCATTTTGTTGAACTTTCTCCTTTAAAATATAATGTTAACCTTGTTTGAAGTGTAGATAAATTTCAGATCTTAGTCTGTGACTTGTAATCAGTGAAACTCTTTTAAGTTTTAAGGAAAAATAAAGTTACAACCTTGGTAGTATTTGCGATAGAATTACCTTAACTATATAGTGAAATATCACTCTTATTGGGTTCTATTTTGTAAAATATCATCTGCTATAAAGAAAAAGAAAGGAAAAATAAATCATTGTTTGAGACTTTGGAGCTTAAAACCAAATTCTGATTAACTTTGTCGAATAATTTAAAATGTTTTATGATTCAATTTGATGAATTTAAATTTTAAAGTACAACTTAGCATGATCAAGGAGGGACTTTTTTTTTTTTTTTCGGTCATGGATCAAGGAGGGATTTAAGTATATTTTGATTCCCCATCAGGCTCCTATGTTTTTATTTCAACCCCAGAAAATGCTATTAAACAATAAACATTCAAGAAAGACTTACATGTTTTAGCCCATTATATCGTACTCTTTCTCTGTCTTGTTATTCCATTATGAGTCATGTCTTTCCGATCGTTACTCCTAAGACTAAGGTCTCTAGTACCATAAAAACCATTATAGCTAATAAGTGGGAATGGATGCTCTCAAGTTTTTTTTGTCAATTGTTTCATAAAGTGTAATTTCTTGTCATTTATTTTTTATGTGAGACCAAGAGAAAACATGTGAGAGAATGTATTGAATGATGAGAGATCACACTTGACAAAAACTTGAGAGAAAAAAACTTGAGAGGATCTTTTTTCGCTAATCAGTAATTTTTTAACTAACAAATCATCTAAAAAGTAGAACATTTATAACTACTATTTATAAAATGTCTATAATAAAAGTCATAGAACACTTGAAACCTAAAGTAATCATCGATTAATTTTGTATTTTTTTAGAAATAAAATATCCAAAATCTAAAGAAATAGATATCCAATTTAAATTATTGGTTGATGTTAGATTGAATTTTTATTGGTTATTTAATATTACTATAAAAAAAACACTTTTATCTTATCCTTAAATATTAATGCATGTGGATCCCATAAAGTTAAATACTATGAAGCACGGATACTTCTATAAGTTGTCGTATCGTGTTTCGCATCCGTGCGTGTTTCATAGGATAAATATATAGATGTTTTTTACCATATAACTCATTGACTCTAAAATGGGGCGAAAAGATACAAATTAAACGTGGATTCCTCTCTCTCTAATTTTTTTTGGTAGACTGGATTTCTCTGCTCTTACTTAAAGATTCCTTTGTGTTTGGTCGATTTGAATAATTTGATATTTTTTTTTCTCATGGTATCCCCCAACCTGACAGGTCGATGACTAATTCACCGCGAATTTGAGCTCTATTTAAGGGTCTGCCGCTGGCCAATGGGTTGTTGCATGCACAAGGCGGGATTCGAACTCTCGACACTTACTTAAGTGGACTAGTGAGTTGACCACTAGATCAACCCAAGTTGGTTAACTTATATATTTTTAAACCCCAAAAATGAAAAATGGGTCGTGATTCCTGATAGATTCAAAACAGTTTTAGATTTGGGCTTAGCCTATGACCTAAAAAACATGTTGTAGATGGACTGTGAGTCTGCGACAAAAATCCATTCACTGTTCTCATAGTTAATGGGATAAAGGCCTAATGGGTATGTTTTAATTAACCTTATGTGCCAAGTCCAAAAAAAAAATTTAACCCACTGACAAAAATTAGTTTTGTGCTCTCTCAGTCTCAAGACAAAAAGTCAGAACCAACCATATTTCTTTCAGAAAAATACTAAATAAATAAAGTAATTTTTGTAATCAAGTGTTTATTTCAGGCAGTCACAAAAAAAAGTGTATATTTTAGGCTGTGTTTGAGAGAGTGACTGAGATTGAAATTTAAAAAATTGAGACTAAATTAAGTTTGTTGTTGTATTTGGTTTAAAATGTAGTAAGAGATAGAGACTAAGAGATATAGATTATGTTTTGTCCTAGGTTGTCGAAAAAGAGGTCCTCTTCGAAGGCAAGAGCTTGGATAGGACTTCAAAGAGGATGGACTCTGGCGATCAGAGCTTGGAACGGTGGGGGAGTGGACCTCCATGGCCACTCTGACACTTATGTCAATAAGGTGTGTGTGAGAGAATTAAGTATGAGAGGGAAGCGAGAGCATAAGCATACCTAGACTTGAGTTATAATGGGTCTATTTATAGATGTCAATTTATGTTAATAACTGCTTCTCTTGGCTTCTGGAGTGTGGGGATAGAATCCCTGATTTCTTGGGATTAATGGTCATGCAGTTAAGTTTAAATGTTTGACTCTATCTCCTAAGTTTGTTACGTTCATTTATCTTAATATGAATTCAAATAGTTTGTTATAAGAACTTATTTGGTTGTTGTGTTATTTTAGCATGTGTTGGAATGATGGCTTGTTTGGTCGAGTCTATAAGATGTGGCCCATTTTTATGGGTTTGTTGTTATGTTGATTTTAATTGGGCTGAGCTTATGAGCATGGGCTAAGTTGGTAATGTTTATCTTTTGGATGAGCTCATTTTATGATCGGTCATTTCAGATTATATTAAATTAATAGAGGAAGAACAAAGATTAATATTAGAAACCTTAATGTTGAGAGATTGTATTTAAGTAAAAAAAAATATTCAGTCCCTCCTAACTATAGGTATGAAAATACTAAAATTTTTGGGACTAAGACTAAAATTTAAATTTCAATCTCTGTCCAACAAACATAATATTGAATTTCAAACTTTGAGTCTCAGTCCCAATTAATAAAGCCAAACGCTACCTTAATGTGCATCTAGTATTGTTTTGTTAATTTCTCAAGAACTTAATTGAGGTAGGATGATTCTTTGTGGGATCAATTCAATTTTTTTTATATTCTCTTTATTCCACAATATTATTTTTTATTTTAAATTTTTTTAACATATTACAAATAAATATATATCATTTTAGAATTTCAATATAAAACAATGCTTCATACTATTTTAATTCTTTTATATATAATATATTACTATTAGAAGAATGGCGATGGTGAGAGCTCAAAAATGATATTAAGAAATAGGGATTTCTCTTTCTTTTAAATTATTAAATATGAGGCAGGATATTCAAAAAGAAATATAGTTTGATTTTATCCATCAGTTTTCGTTTTCTCATCTTTATTAGTTTAGTTCCTTTCAAGAGTCTTCAAGAAAGTTGTAGACATACGTACACAAAAATATGGAAAATGTCTTCTTATGTGGAACATAGTGATTAGTGATAGATGAAGATCCTAATAAATTCATAATAAGGTAGGTTCTATATATGTCTACATCTCTTTTAACTTTGTGTTTGGTGCATTTCATTTTCTGGGGTTGGAGTTTGGTATGTGATTGATCTATACTATTTAGCTAGTGACACTCCTTTTCGAGGGGTCTTAATTTTCATCTATTAAAATAAATTAAATGTATATATAAAAAATAGCTAAGAAAGAAGTAGTTTTTTTTTAAGAAGAAGTTCGAATCCGAAACCTCTTATAACAGGAAGGGGTAATGCCATATAAGTTATAACTGATCGCCGAAAAGACGTAGGTTTTATATGTCTTACTAGGGAAAAAATTATTATACATTGTTTAATTATTTTGCTTGAATAAAAGACATGTTGCGTTTAAATTATATTTTTGACATAAAAATTATAGAGAATGAGAGACAAAGATAGAGAAAATGAAAAGGCTTAAGAGACGAGTAGATTATATCATTACTTTTTAAAAACATACAAAACACAATAATTTTTATTTTCTAAAACCCGAGAAAAAAAAGTTGCATGTGATTTTAATTTTTTATAGTAATGTGATGTGATTTTCATTCTTCAGCTGTTTTACGTGAAGGAAAAATGTATCTTGATGATGCAGAATATAGGTGTAATAACACTAATAAAAACTCCTAACATATATCCTATAACTTTTTTCCCACACGTTTTTCTTGTTTAGATTATTAGATCGCAAATAAGACTAATAAGCACGTGAGAGATAACACCCAAAAAAGTTTTTTATTTTTTATTTTTGAGAATATGTTCATTTCAGTTTTTAAAAAATTTTAAACCAAATATCTTAATTCTAACTAAAATAAATTATCTATTAATTTTTATTTTTATTTTATAAATCAGACTAATTCCTAAAATAGATTATGTTTTGATAAATAATTAGAGTTACAGAATAAATAATTGGAAACTAAAAATAACCAATTCTAATTGGAGATTAATATATCTCATTTAGAAATTTTTGAAAATCAAAATATATATATATATATATATATATATATATATATATATATATATATATATATTTTATATTATTAGTGAGAGATACGTGTACGTAGGGTTTTTTAGGTGTTGTAGTAACTATGGCGGACAAAGCAGTTTAAAAGGGTAAGTAAACCTTACACTACAAAAGACTAAACCATACACTAATTCAAATTTTTATTTAAAAAAATTACAAAGTTTAAAAGGGTATGAATTAGAATACTTAGTGTCTTCTGAAAAATAGTAAGATGTGAAATTTTTGAAATTTTAAAGTCTAAATTTTAAATACTAAATTTTAAATTACAATCGTGCTATTTGAACAAGCAAATTGATAAATTAAGTGATTAACTAAGTAAACTTGCAACATCATTTTCACAAAAAAGTGTGTGATACGTGCTGTTCCTCCTCTTCCGCCAGTGTTTTCTTCCTCCTCCGTCAGCTGTTAGTGTCTTCTTTCTCCTCCTCTGTCGTCATCGTCATCGTCATCATGGTCGTTGTTTTCTTCTTCTTTTATGTCTGCATTTTCTTCTTCTTCTTTTTTGTTTTATATTGCTGTTGTTGTTCTTCTTCTTCCTCTTCGATGTATTGCATCGAAATATAAGGCACTAATGCACCAAAAACGAAAAGTACAACTAAACTAAGAAAATTACGTAAAACTCAAAAACTGCACCAAAATACAAAGCAATAATGCACCGAAATAGAAAGCAATAATGCACCAAAAAAATGAAAAGCACAACTAAACTAAGAAATTCATGTAAGACTCAAAACTACATTGAAATAAAAGCAATAATACACATAAATAAAATCATCATCATCATCATCTTGTTCTCCTTCTTCCTTCCTTCCTGCTCCTCCTCCTTCTTTCTTGCTTTATTTCTTTCTTTCTTTCCATCTCTGCATCTACATCATCATCTTCTTCTAGCACAATGTAAAACACAAGAACAAAGATGAAATTTCACAATAAAAAATGAAGATGAAAACGATGAAGAAAGTTGCAGAATGTAATCTAACAACAAAACACGAAGACGAAAATAACGATGAAATCTAACAACATTGCAGAATACAAAAACACACTTAGCTGACGTAAAGAACGTGAATCAAAAAAGAAGAAGAAGAAGTCATGAACAAAAATAACGTGAATCAACAAAGTTGCAGAGAACGACGATAAAGAAGACAAAGAACAAAATAGAAAATAGAAATTGGCGCGTCAAAACGAAAAAGAACGTTATTAAGAAACAAAATAGCGTGTGATTGATTTTGCTTGGTTAGACACTTAGTTGATAAAAATACTTATTCACCTAGAATTAATATTTAAATTATAAATTTTAAATTTTAAATCCTAAAATCCCGAATTATAAATCAAAAATCTTAAATGATAAATTATCAATTTAAATTTTAAACTTTGAATCTAAGCTATTGATATAAAATATGATAAATTGAGACTTAATACTTATTTAATTAATAAAATGTGTAATATTACTTACTTAAAAAAAAAACCTCGAGGATGATCCGTAAATGTATCATTCTTAAAAAAAAAAACCTCGAGGATGATCTGTAAATGTAACATCACTCTAAAAAAAAAGCGTGATACACGCGCCTTTCCTTCTCCTTCGTTAGTGACTTCTTCTTCCTCCTTCGTCAGTGTTTTCTTCCTTCTCCGCCAGTCAGTGTCTTATTTCTCTTCCAACGGTGTCTTCTTCCTCTTCCCCCATCGTCGTGGTCGTCTTCTTCTTTCATGTCTGCATTTTTTTCTTTTTCTCTGTTTTAAATTGTTGTCGTAGTTGTTGTTTTTCTACTTCTTCTCTATTTTACATTGTTGTTGTTGTTCTTCTTCTTCTTCTTCTTTGATGTATTGTACTGAAATATAAAGCTATGATACACCGAAATAGAAAGCAATAATGCACCGAAAAAACGAAAAACACAATCAAACTAAGAAAATCATGTAAAACTAAAAGACTGCACCGAAATATAAAGCAATAATGCACCGAAATGGAAAGTAATAATGACAAAAAAAACGAAAAACACAACCAAATTAAGGAAATCGTGTAAATCTAAAACTGCACCGAAATAAAAGCAATAATGCAAAGGAACAAAATCATCATCATCTTCTTCTTGTTCCTTCCTTCCTTCATTATTTCCTTCCTTCTTCAATGTCTGCATATTCTTATTCTTTTTCTTCTTCTTCTTTCTTATTTTCTTCATTCCTTCCTTATTTCATGTCTTCTTCTTGTTTTTGTTGTTGTTCTTCTTCTATTACAATGTAAAACAGAAAAACAGAGATGAAATCTCACAATAGAAAATGAAGACGAAAACGAAAATGACGAAAAAAGTTGCAAAATGAAAACACAAAAGTTTAAGAGAACAAAGAGGAGGAGGAGGAGGAGGTGGAGGAATGAGCGTGAATCAAGAACGATGATGAAGAAGACAAAGAACAAAATAGAAAATAGAAATCGGCACGTCAAAACGAACGATGATGAAGAAGACAAAAAACAAAACATAAAATAGAAATTGGCGCATCAAAACGAAAAAGAACGTTATCAAGAAAGAAAATGATGTGTGATTGAATTTGTTTGGTTAATCACTTACTTGATAAAAACACTTATTCACCTAGAATTAATATTTAAATTATAAATTTTAAACTCTAAATCCTAAAATCCTTAATTATAAATAAAAAATCTTAAATTGTAAATTATCAATTTTAAATTTTAAACTTTGAATCTAAGCTATTGATATAAAATATGATAAATGGAAAGTTAATATTTATTTAATTAATAAAATGCGTAATATTCCTTACTTTAAAAAAAAAAAAAACGCTCGAGGATGATCCGAAAATATATCATTCTTATTTCAACCAACTCTTAAGGTTTGTGATAGTATTATGATATTAATGTTTTACAAGTGAAAGGACCAAGTTGATGTATTTGGTCCTATTATTTTTCAAATGATGGTCCACAAGCTGACCATACCTAAGAAAAAGCTCATCCATTATGTGACTTCCAATTCCAAAATGGGATTCAAGCATGGATTCAACCACAGCCCTAATGGTCCTTGACACTCTCTCTCCACATGATAACACTTTAAAAGAGTCACTATGGAATTCACATCCACCATCCCAATCAATTTCATAGGCTTCATAGCTTTCTAATATGAATGATCCTTCCTTTTGAAGCACCCATTTTATTTCCTCAATGCATGGAGCATAGTATGGAGCATCAAATGAGTCAACCTTTTCCTCTTCAACTAGACCCTGCCAACACATATATCAATATCAATATGTATGTCAATAAATTTGATTTAATTTGATTTGATTTCATGTTTAGAAATTTCTAAAGTATAGTTTAATTAATTAAACTATGAGTTTTTATTAGCATGTATGTTTAATCAAACTTATAATTCATCAAATTTAAATATTATTTTTCTAGTTATGGGTTCTAATTACTTACCATTTTGTTATTTAAAAAACAGTTTATAACCATGCATGAAACCATAATTATATATGAATAGCCTATTAATAGGTACTAATATATTCAATTAGCATATTAAATATGTGAATTAATAGCAAATATAAAATTAATTTAAGTGGTGAAGATTTTTTTGTTTGTTTAAAAAACAGATATCAAAATAAAGATTGTGCTTACAGTATCTTAACAAAATCATAAATAATGTTATACAGAATATATATATACTTTTATATATTTTAAAATTTTATCCCTAATTTTTTTAAAAAAATCTGAAAATCATATTATAAAGTTGTTCAAACTAAACAATAATAAAGTAGTCATGAATGCATATTTTTGAAGGTACTAAAAATGTATATATATATACCTCTTCAACCATGGTCATGAGGGCTTGTGCCAAGAGTTCCCATTGATAACAAGCATGTGGTTCAGCTGGGTCCAATGAGTTCCTACCCATAAAAGATAACACCATGCACCCACCAGCTACCAACTCTTGAGATCTTAGTTCCATGAAATTTAAGAAATCATTCTTGAATTGCATTGAATAAGCATTTAAAACTCTTTCTGGACTGCTCTTTGATATGTATAACTTCCCCTTGTTCAAAACCCTCCCTTCTAATATGTCACCAGGAACCTGCATGAATTAATTTTTATATGTTTATCATTAATATAATAATAATAATATTAAATTATTTTCACTTGTCATATGTTCTAAAAGGCAAAATAAAATAAAATAAAATAAATAAAAGCTAAATATTTATTTATTGTATTACGTTTTTTCCCGAGTACATTAATATACTACAGTTATTGAATGATCAACGTTTACTACAAGAAAAAACAATATTAATGACAGTTTTTTAGTTGCGGTTTTCTATAACCATCGCTAAACAGAATGCAGCAACAGTTGATGTGCTGATTAAGAAAGGCTTGTAATATTAATTAGATTTAGCGACGGTTTAGGTATAATCGTCGCTATTCTAATTTACAAAGATAAAATTAATGCACAAATCTATTCTATCTATTCTGATGGTTCTTCCCTCTTGCTATCTCTCTCTACATAAATAGTCTCTTCATTAATTCATGTACTAGAAAAATAGCTCACGAATGAAAATGCCCCTCACTATTTTTAGGTTTATTTGTCTTCATATATATAAATTTGTGTGTCCTTATAGGTTATAACTTATTACATACACATGGTAAGCAAGAAAGGGACCCAATTTTAATTTTTTAGGTCCTTTAATTATATTTTTTTGGTGCTCACTATTGTTTGGGACAAAATCACATTCTATATGTACGGACTATAGTGTTTTATTAAAGGAAATTTTATATCATGATGCTAGAAAAAATTAAAATAGCAACATATTGTACACAACTTAAATGGAAAATAAAAACAAAGATGTACGGAGTAATAATAATATATATGGAGACAATTGACCCTACACATTTAATTTTGAGATTAGAAGAATTTTTTATTTTGTTATTTTTATTGGAAGTTTGGACCTATATATCTAGGTTATTATTACTGTGTTATACTTTAATTAGCAACAATATAACAATAATGATCATGATGACGAAAAGAAAAGGAAGAGTATAATAGAAAACAAAAGAGTGTTACAATTTGATCCATCATTTTCTAATAATAACATTTGTGCGAATATTATGATTTATTTCCAATAATTTAAATTCCCCATTAATTTGAATCACTACTAGAGTGGGTATTGATGAATAAAATAAGGTAACATTTGCACCACTCATTTTAATAAGATGGAGAATATATATTATTAGATGTCTTATGAGCAAGTTGTGAATAATATATATAATTTTAAAAAAATCTCACACTTATAATATTTAACAATATTAAAGAAATTTAGTTTCTAACTAAAAATATATATGATGGGATTTAGTAATTGGTTAATTATTAATTAAATAAAAAGAATACATATAGATGCTATCGTTTTCTAAATCTTTAGAAAAGATATTTATATATTTCGATTATATATCTAATAATATAGGTTTATTTAAGAAAGATATTTCATGAAATAAATATCTTAGTATCTGTAGATATGGATAGTTATCCGATCCACACGTTTATAATAAGTTATATATATATAATAACAACACATTTTGATTCATATGAGTTAAATGATAATATAAGGACATATTGAGGCATTTGGATAGCCACATACTCATTGTGTGTATGGAATAGAACCCACATGATGAGGACCATACCATTATACCAAAAAAAGAATATTAGGAGTATGCTGTAATTTTCTTTCTTATTTTTTTTTAGTTTTAATTGAATTTAATTTTTATGTATGAAATATTATTATTTTTTGTCATATCAGTAAAAATAAATAATTTTTAAATTCAATACTGTTTAAATTTATAATAATATTTGAGAAATAATAAAAAATTACAGCAAAGTTATTCTTTTTAGCATTCATTAATTATCATTAGAAATAATTATATAATTTTAGATTTAATAATAAGTGTGTAATTATGAATGTTATATGTATTAAATTATGGATATTAGTTAAATAAAATAAATTTAATTATTATCTCTCTAAGTATTAGAGTTATAGTTATTTAATTCATGAATCTAATTAAAAAGACTGTACATATATTATTATCCATTGAAAAAAAATTCAATAATATTAAAAAAGAAAATAGAAGGAGCAAAACATGTATAATTTAGACAAAAAAAAAATAATTTGCATCTTATAAAATAAACAAATAAAAATAAAAAACATATTTTCTATTTTTCATACCTGAGAAAGCCAATGGAGACTTGAAGAAGAGTGCACAAAGTGAAGGCTGTTGCTTGGGAATAACCTTCCATAAAAACTTCCAGGAACACCAAAAACAAAGCAATTGGACCCATTATTATTATTATTATTGTTATTATTCATCTTTTTATAGAAAGATGGCAATGATTCAAATATAGTGTTGAAGTCATTGCCAAAGAGATCATTCAAATGAACCACCAATTCAGGAGCTGGTCGATCCAACAAGCATGACGTGGCAAAAATAGCATCAATTATTTCCGAAATTACCCTTAAGGCATTGGGTCCAGAAGAACAACCTAGGTCAGCAATGGCTATTTTTTCTGGCCACTTATTTGATGAACATAAAGCTTGCACAATGCCCTTTTTTGTTGCTTCTTTTCCCACCGAAATAATATTGTTCTACAAAAAAAAATTAATTTCAAGTTATTATTAACATTTAATTTCTCAGTATACAAGACTACTTGCACAGAATTTGTATATGTTATAATAATGTTTTTGTTTGAGACTTAATGAAAATAATTAAGGAATTTTACTTCTATGTAATAATGTCTGTGAAAAAAAAAACTTTTTTTCATAAATATTTAAGAATGTATATGTATATTATTACTACATAAAAAGGGTAATTAATTATCTTTTATTATAAAATAGAAAAAGAAAAAAAAGTATATACTAGAAATTTATACAAACAAATTAAAAAATAGGAAAAATACCAAAACTACTCGCAAAAAATTTGGACGCTGACAAAATTACCTACGAAAGAAAGAAGCGAGTTTTCAACCCATGAAAGATGGGTTTTGTACGACAAACGCCACCTAAAACTACCGAAAATCAATGTCTCGTTAATGATGTTTGGATAGTTTTGTCATATAAAACCCATCTTTCATGGGTAGGAAACTCATTTTCTTCTTTTATGGATAGTTCTGTCAGCGCCCGAATTTTTCATGGATAGTTTTGTATTTTTTCCAAAAAAGTATTGTGTGTAGATTCATGTGTTTCCTCTTTTTGGCTAAAATTTGTTGAGAAAAGTAGTGGTATAATAATAATAATAATAATAATAATAATAATAATTTGCATTATTCTTGATGAAAATTAAAGGTAATTAACCTGAACATCTGAGTTCATGGCATAGCTAGTTTCACCAACTCCTTTGTTCATGTGAAAAACTTCTTCAACCGTTTGCATCTTTGCCACTTCAATTCTCTTCTTTGGATTTGGTACTATTTCTTGAAGAAGACCTTCCAAAGAGAAACTCTGATGTTGTAGTAATAAAACTAAAATCAAATAATAATATACATGAAGAGATTGTGTAGGGAGAATGCGTTAATATATAGTGATGATAAATCAGAAATAAAACCATTTAAGCATGAGCATAAATTATTAACAAATAGCAACCACACATTAACACCGTACGCAAGAGATTCTATCACCTTCATTCTAACGCCCATTTTGTGGCAAGAAATTAAATAATGTTAGGCAATAATAACAATTTTTTTATTCATCTTATTTAATTAATACTAATTAATTTCTTTTAAGTATTAGTTAGCTGTCTTTTCTCTTCAAATGTTTACACGACATGCCAATTGAGACTAACTCGGTTGGTGCTACTTATGTAGCTAGGAGTTTCCTCTTCCTCAATTCTCGGGTTCAATACCCATCCATGTACTAGTTACCAAAAATGTTTACAGGACATAATAAATATATATAAAGGCTTAAGTAAGTCTTCAATATATTCTAGAATACTTTGTGTAAACTCTTTAGTTGGATCCACGACAAAAAATATACCCCTAAGGAAACCCTTAAAAAGTGATGCCAAAAGCCTGAAAAAATGATGCCTAGGCTAAGGCAACGCTTTTCAAGCTATGGCAACGTTTTATGGGTTATCGCCTATATTAGCCTGGCCAATTGCCAAGGGTGACGCTTTTTGTACCTAAGGGGGCGCTCTTGGGGAAGACAATAGGCATCGCTTCTTGGTGATAACAGTAGTAAAAAATTGAAAGAATAAGAGACGCTTTTCCTGGCTATTACATCCCTTTTGAAGCGTTGCCTTTTCTTAACATGTAGCTACCATTTCTAAGCATAGCCTAAAGTTCAAACTTTAAAATTTTTTTTTTTAAAATATACATATATATATACAGCCTAATCCAACATTTTTTTCGAAAGTTCTTAGTTTTAACTAATAACAATATTATACACATCCAAATCCCAGCATTTTCACAGATAAATATAAATACATAATATTCAAGAAAAACACATATAATCTAATTAGCATTAACTTCAAAGAAAGTATGTGATTGTAAGGTATACATTCAAACATCTCAAGTCCACATATTCAACCCAAAAAGGGACATCTAACGTCAAAATAAACCAAACATAGAAGCTACCAAAAGAGTAATATTGGGCTATTAAATCCCAACATGTTTTAAAGAGTATTACATTACACCCATCCATCCAACACTTCTTCAACTAATAAATTTGTCAACTTTGCCAAGATGATGTCCTAATGATAATAACCAGCAATTTCAGTCTTCATGATCATCCCTAAGATTATCCTGTAATTGTATGAAACAATAATGAATAAAATGAGAAAGATTGTAGGCAAATCAGAGTCCATAAATAAAAAATGCAGGCAAACCAGCAGGAAAAGCCAAAATAAGGGAAGACAAGCAAGTCTCAAAAACAAAGAAAAGGCAACAACAATTCCAATGTTCCTGCACCAACAGGGATAAACCTGGAGTAAAGCATCACAAAACTATCTATATATGCAGGTAGATCAGAGCCCACAAACCAAAAATGCAGGTAGATAAGAGTCCTAATGTTTCTATTTTTTTTTGTTTTCTGAGAATTAAGTTCCAACAGCAAAGTATAAAATAAGGCAAGAATAGCCAGTCTCAGAAACAAAGAAAAGGCAACAACAATTCCAATGTTCTTGCACCAGCAGGGCTAAAGCTTGAGTAAATCAGCACAAAATTATCCAATCACAATCCAAACTTATTTAGAATTGAAATTCGATAAACACACCTAATGTTTAAGCCAAATATCAAAAATCAAAAAACCAATGGGAGAGCTTAATAGAGAATTAGCTAACAGCTTACCGTAGACACATTTCGAACATGATGAGAGCCATGACCGCTATTCGCATCAATTGGAGAATGTTGACCATGTTGCATCATAGCATCAACTTCTTCGGGCCTCAAATCAGGTTCAGATCGTAGAATTAGTAATTTAACCATGCTCCGTAATCCTTGAATCTCCTGCGCTTGCTGTTGAATCTCCTCTGCTTGCACATGCTGCTGGGTCTTCATGTCTCCAAGTTCACTCTTCAAAGTTGTGACTTCCTCTTGGTGGTGCTGTTTGAGGGAAGAAATTTCAGGATGCCTTTGTAAATCAGTCTTTGTAACTGATCTGACATAACACCTAACCCTGCTTGGTTGTTCCTTTCCAAATATGGACCGGAAAGCTTCTTCTTCTGATTCACCGGAAGCTTGCCGACTCCGGAAGATTTTCTGTTTAGAAAGAAAGGTATCAATAGAGATGAAAAACCAACTCCCTACTACATGCATCGAATTAATTAATGATAATCAAAATCACTCATACAATTGCAGTTTGTGTTCCCTCGTCAAGTTCCTTCCGTTTGCGGCTTGTGCGAGTTGCAATAAAAACTTCAAACTGCTGTGGTTCTTCATTTGTTGCCTTCGATTTGCGCTTCATGCTGATACAGTTTTAAAGAAGTAAATAAAACTACTACAAGAAAAGCAAAGTTATACAAATTCTGGAACCCTTATTAAGAAACAATACCATTGCTTCCCGCACTCGTGCGAAATTGACAGGCCCCATCCGATGTGAAAATTTCTGTTGTTCCTTATTTTTCTTGTTCCTTTGACACATTGCCTACAATTAGAAAACAAAAACCAAAGTGGTAAGCACGATGCAGCAAAACAGAACAGATAGGGTAATATGGGTGCAACAAAACAGCACAGATAGGATAAGATAGGTGCAACATATCAGAATTATGTTAACTAACTACATAGTGCAGCATAACAGAAGGAGTGAAGCAACCTGGATGGTGGGATGACTCCAATATAAGAGCAGTTTAATAAATTGGTCTTCCGGTTCACGTTGCGGTCTGTTTTTCACTATATCGTCAAAGTTGTCATAGGGTTCAAAGTGCTTTAGCTTAAGCTTTCCCTTGAACCTCTTCCAAGCATCCCGGATGGTCTGGATCACCCATTTCTCTGCACTAGCTGGGAGGATGAACTTGGTCTGCATGAAAGTCAAATTAGTGACAAGAGACTAATATTTTGAGAAAAACAAGATTAATACAAATACAAATGTCTCACATTGAAGTATCTCCACATGAAATTTTTTGAATTCCAAGGAACAACATGCCAATTAGTGTACAGGAGACTAACAAATCTCTTGTTTCTACCAATTGTGCCTACAAAGCTTGTTAAGTTAGAAGCTATTTGGGCTGTGGGCCCCACTGGTCCTCCAATATCAAAGGTGACTTCCTCCCGCTGTTCCATAGTTCTAGCATAAATTTCTGCGAAACTTGTATGTCCACGGGTTTTTTTCTTCTTTGTATGGCCTAGTTTTTCATTCATTAGGGAAATAGAAATTAGTGCTGTGATATTGGTCAAAATGCAAATGCTTATAAAAACCTAAGTTAATACCATGAAGTGAAAACATCCAAAAGAGAATACAAGTGCAATTAAAGAATACAATGGAGTGAAAATTGTAAAACAGAATCATAACTCAGAAGTTTTGAATTGAATTGTTATAGTGTATCAATATCATTTCAAAAGAGAATCATAAGGTTCCATTCCTGCAATTTTACTCTTCCCAACTAAGTCATTTATTTACATTTATAATATTAAGGTTATCATTCCTTCACACACACACAACTCAGAAGTCAGAAACAGGGAACCAAAAATAGGAATATATAAGTGCAATGAGGTGAAAATTCCAAAATAGAATACCAGTGATAAGGTCTGAGATGTTACCTTTATCATATTCACTTTCAGCCATCACATATTGGTAATAGTTTTCATAAAGCGCCATGCTATCTACTACATCATCACCGTGTTGTTCAGTAATGGTTTGACTAGTGCTTATTCCATCAAGATCCACATCTATCCCATTCTCTTTTAAAAATTCATCAATTGTTGTAGCCTTCAGAGTGGGCCTTCCCTTTCCCATTTCTGATCCATCCCCCTCCATTGTATCCCTTTCAGGTTGTGGTTCAGAATCCCAAGTAGGCAACATAATTTCTTCTTGTCTTTCTTGAACTCTTTCCTGTGTTACCTGAACATTGTCAACCTGCCCTTGGTTTCCTTCGGATTGTGCAGAATTTGCAGATCTCCGTTGTTGCATTATGCTTGTTGATTGGACGGTGTCCTTCCTTATGCGAATCGCATCGAGCATCATCTGCAATCTATCTGTTGAATCCCTCTTAGTTGAATCAGAAATGTTCATGGCAGCTCTTTGTGGTTCACCCTGCGGTCCTTGATTCTTGTTCACTGTGTATTTGCATGAATAAGATCCTTACTCTTTGAACTTCCTGGCTGTTCTGGAGGAATACTCTGCTGTTCACCCAATGTTGGTGGCGTCGTGTTAACTTTTCCATTAATGGCATCAAAAGTGCTTTGTAAGAAACTAAAGTCTAGCTGCATCGGAACTGATTTTCTTATTCTTTTGGGCAAAACTTGTCCTTCTTCGCACTTGTTCTGACTGGCAGCCAACTCTTTTTTTATTATCAATTGCCATTTTAGACTGGTTGTCCTTGTTATCCATTCCTTTGGTTACTAACTCGCCTTCTTTGAGCTTATTTTGAGTGGCTGTCAACCTTGTCAAAGGTTTAGTCAGTCCCTTGGTTGCAACCTCGCCCTGTTTCCTTTTACCTTGAGCGGCTGTCAATTTTGGCACAATCATGTTCTTTCCCTTTGTCAATTCTATGAGGGCATTTAGACCAACATTTAAACCAACTGCAGGGTTTCACAAACATAAGATGAACCCATTGAATCTGTTCCTCTAATACATCATCTCATGCAAAATTCTATGAGGGCATTTAGACCAACATTTCAATAAACACAATTAGAAGCACATTTAATTTGTTCCTCTAAAAGAATGCATGCTGCCGAATTAGAAACACAAAGGAAATGAAAGCATTCAAACAAGGCATTAGAAAATATATCTACTTTAAGTATACCATTAGAAGCCAAAATATATCTATTTTAAGTATACAATTAGAAAACAAATTGCACCATGCTAAATGATACATCTATAAGAATATCTAAACTCATTAAGACTCATTGCTATCAGATTCATAGTTGAAGTTTGCCTCATGCTCTTGGGCAGAATTTGTACGGGGAGCAACTTCAATGACCGTAGGTCCTAGCTCAGTCCTCTCTAGAGCAAGTTCACTATCATCGGTTGGTATGGCAGGGCTCATTAAGTTCTCATCTTGTTCCCCATAAAAGGGCTGACTGGATTCGAGTTCACCATCGTCACTTGTTCGAAATAAGTCTCTTGGAGGAGTTACCATAGCATAATATTTGTTAGCTTCATATGGATCTTTCACGTAAAAGCATTGATGTGCTTGAGCTGCTAGTATGAAAGGGTCATCTTGGTAACATTTCTTGTTGAAGCGAACGAAAGTGAGACCATACTTATCTTGTGCAGAATCATACCACTCACACCGAAACAACATAACCTTAAAATGGCCAAAATAATCTAACTCTATTATCTCAAGTAACCTCCCATAATACGCCACACTTGTACGAATTGGTTTTTTATCTTTTGCACTTGAAAAGCTTGAAGTAATAGCATTTAACGTGACACCACTATTCTGTGTTTTCCTACTTGCCTCCTGCTGGACAGTGTGAAACCTATATCCATTGATAACATAGCCATAAAATTTTTTGGCAACAGAGGAAGGACCTCTAGATAATTCTCTTAGCCAGTCGGGCACCTCCGGATCTGTTGCACGAGATTCAAACCACTTAGAGAAGTTCTTGTGTTGCAATTTTGCCTTTTTCCACCTGTTTCCTCCTAGCTGACTGTTAACCTCCTGCTCATGTTCGCTGAAGTGCACAATAGGTTTATGTCATAATCAAATTAAACACGCATAGGCTTTGAAAGCATGAAATAGAGGCAGCTTGTGTTAATTTACCTTATATATTCAGCAACTTCGTCACAGTTGTGCAATACATACAAATGGGCTTGGTCAACAGATTTGTCATCAAGATTAATTGCTTCTCCATTATCCCCTCCTAATGCACGACCCTGATTACTAAACACGGTGGATAGCACAATTTCCTCTTCGCTAACATAATCATCATTACGAGATCGCTTATTATGTCTGGTTTGCACACCTTCATGCAAATATCTTGAGCAGAAATTTAAGCACTCATCGGCAAGGTATGCCTCTGCAATTGAACCTTCGGGGCGACTTTTGTTGCGAACATAAAACTTCAAAGTGCACACATACCTTTCCGCAGGATACATCCACCGAAATTGGATCGGGCCACCCAATCTCACCTCATTTGCCAAATGAATGGGGAGATGGACCATGATGTCAAAAAAACTAGGAGGAAAGATCCTCTCAAGGTGGCACAGTGTTTCAACAATCTCGGACTCCAATCGATCGATCTCCTCCACAGTGATAAACTTCTTGCATATTCGACGAAAAAAACAACTTAGGCGAATCAGCGGGATGGCCACATGATCTGGCAGGATGCCTTTAATTGGTATTGGTAGCAAATAATGCAACATAAAGTGGGCATCATGGGTCTTATATCCCGATATTTTTCTTTCAGCTAAATGTACACAACGTGAGATGTTCGAGGCACTTCCATCGGGCAGCTTAGTGGACTTCAAAACACCACAGAAAACTGACTTCTCTTCAGCGGACATAGAAAAGCATGCCTTTGCCAACTTAGTCCTCCTGCCACTATTCACCTCCTTCGGTTGAAGATTTTTCCACAGCCCCAAATCCTTTAAATCATATCGAGCATTCAAATGGTCCTTTGTCTTGCCCGGGATGTCCAAAAGCGTTCCAACCACACTATCTATGATATTCTTTTCTATGTGCATGTCATCCAAGTTGTGACGCAGCGCGTTCTTATGCCAATAAGGCAATTCAAAAAAATTTGATCTTTTCTTCCAATTCCAAGGGAAACTACTTGATGAACCATGATTCTTCCCAAACACATTCTCTACATTTTGTAGCATCTCCAAGATTTCACTTCCTTCTATAACAGGTGGAGCGGGTCTTAATTCCGTCTTTCCATTGAAAGCTCTTGTACTAGTTCTCCATGGATGGTCCTCGGGTAAAAAAACACGATGATCCATGTAAATCGCCTTCCGACTATGTTTTAAATATAGAGAAGAAGTATTCTTATTACAGCAAGGACAAGCCAGTTTTCCTTTTGTACTCCACCCCGACAACATAGCATATGCAGGAAAATCACTGATTGTCCACAAAAGAGTTGCTCGCATCTGAAAGGTCTCATTCTTCGACGCATCAAAAGTGTCCACCCCTCTATCCCACAACAACTTCAAGTCCTCTATTAAAGGTTGTAGATACACATCAATATCTTTACCGGGTGATTGTGGACCGGGTATAATCAACGAAAGCATGCAATATTCAGGCTTCATGCACATCCACAGAGGCAAGTTGTAAACCGTCAACATCACAGGCCATGTGCTCCAAGAGATGCTCATGGTGCGATATGGGTTGAACCCATCACTTGACAAGCTTAGTCTAACATTGCGCGATTCTTTTGAGAAGTCCTCATGAGTTTCATCAAACTGTTTCCAAGCTAGGCCATCAGCCGGATGCCTTAACGTCCCATCTTTAACGCGCTCCTCGTCATGCCACCTCATACTAGCTGCTGTCTTTGAGCACATAAATAATCTCTGCAGTCTTGGGATTATAGGAAAGTATCTCAAAGTCTTTGCAGTAATAGGACGACCTTTTTTGGGAGCTTGGACTTGGGTATCATCATTAGAATCTTCAACATATCGAGAAGTTCTGCACACATGACACTGCTTTTCATCCTTTAGTTCATTGACACACATCGATTTTTTCATAGTCCAGCCCTATGTCTCTTATCATAGCCTTTGTTTTATTGAAAGATGAAGGTATGTTAAGCTCAGGCATCGCCTCCTTTAGTAGTTCGAGGAGAGAAGTGAAGGATGCATTACTCTAACCGTGCAAGCACTTTAACAAGTATAGACGGACGACAAAGGATAACGTTGAAAAGTTTTTACAACCCGGGTATAACTCTTGACTTGCCCTTTCCATTAGGCCATAGAATTTTTCAGCCTCCTCATTTGGGCCAGAGGTAACACCCTCTCCGAATACATCATTGAGCAACCCCTCCATGTCATCACGTGCACCCACTTCATCATCTTCCTCGTCATCAACCTCCATTTCAATTGGCAATTCCCCGTGATTAATCCATGTTCTGTATCCTTTAACAAAACCGTCCGCTACTAAATGGTTAAAGACCAATTCTTTTCTCATCCAATTAATGTTGCGACACTTCTTACACGGACATTGGATTTGCCGTCCTACCGGTTCCCCCACAGTGTACGCGAAGTCTAAGAAACTAATAACACCATCGATATACTGCGCGCTCTGCCTCGGTAGGTCCATCCAATCCTTCGGCATATCACAAAACCTAATCGATATTTTTAACATGGTAATCTATCAACACTCACAACTGATTATAAAAGAGTATAAACGAGGGAGGGAGCTATCATATAAATGGGAAGGATTAACGAAAAATACATTTAATGAGTTGTAGATGTAACTAACTACCTAACTAATTAACATGTGGCTCAATGATGTCAAACAAATACAGGCACAATCCAGCAACAATTCATAGTTAAAAAAAAATCACTGATCACACAGCCAGAACTATAAGCAAATTCAGCAACACTTTTATTTTTTTCAAACAATGATATATATATATATATATATTTTCTCTTTTATATAAAATTAAAGACAATAATCAGCGATTCACCACATAAACAGTTGCACAGCATAATCAGGAAGCCTCAATTTATCCACATAAACAGACACACAACACAATATTCAATGCTTAAATATAATAATTCATCATACAAAGCGCTCATTGTACCTTGCCATAGCACGTTGAGCTGGTTACAACACAATCTTCTTGTGAATTTTGACCCGAGAATGATTGCAATCTCACTCTGCCCACGTGTAGCCTAATTAGTCGTTCACTTCGCCAATTCTGCACATATTTAAAGCATACAGGTAAGGAATTCTAGTAAAATATTCTTCACATTTGGATTAATAAATAGCAGTTCTATGTAACAAATAGACCAGTTTAAAACTCACCACTGTAGAACAAATGCTTGTTAAGGACAGATTTGCAGCAATCATGTAGATAAAGAAAGAAAAGTTAATGGCCAAACCCAAAAGAGGGGGGAAAATGGGAATTAGGAAACATGCATATAGAATACATATTATCTAAATAAAGTTTAAATTGGAACCCAATTATCAGGTTAATCTTCCTCATTAGAGATTATAAATTGTTATACAAAAAATCTTTAACAATTTGCATATAGAATACATATTATAAAAACAAAATTACATTTTGACAAGCACAGAAATAGTTTTAAATACAAAAGGCTTTAAGGAATTAGAAGATAATGATGAGTACAAAAACACTTACAAGAACCAGTTTCAGAGCAAAATTCAACAGAAGGCTACGTCAGTAAACAAATCCATCATTTTTAAAAGAAATAAGTGAAATTCAGAACTCGAATATTTTTAAAAAAAAATATAGAGTAGCACAACAATATTTGGTGAGCAAAATGCAAGTCAGTAACCACATCACAACAGAACATACAAGACCTCTCTCACCGAAGAGTCAAGGAAAAACAAGCCTGCAAAATTTGGGGGATTTTATTTGAAGACTTAAAAAAGAGGAAAGTCAATGCTGAATCATTGAGAGCACTTTACAAGTAGCAGCAATAGAAAAATATCACAAGTAGCAGCAATAGCAATATTAGAAGCTATTAGCTTTGACTGGTTCAAGTAGCAGCAACACTTACCAAGTTATATTATATTTAGTAAAACAATACTTTAAGACTTAAAAGAACTAACTCAGCATAGCTACAAGTTTCAACTACATTACCCATGGTATGTATTTCAAAGGAACATTCATATAACATTAACAGAATTCAAGGCAAAATAGTAAAATAGAACAATCATACCTTGCTAACTATTTGGGGAAGTTTAATCCTGAAATCAGGTGAAACACAACTGAAATCAATGCCAAACACAAACTGAAATCAATGCAAACCAAATAAAAACCCAAACTGAGATTGTGAATTTGAAAAATCAGTGAGCAATTCGAACCAGGCAATTGATTCAACACAAGAAAATCATTCCAAACAAAAAATGGGGTTGGCATGCAAAAAACTTACATATCAACGTCGACAGTCTCTACAAAAAAATCGAATAGCCAGTTCTGAGTTAATTCAATGGGGTTGGCTTTGATTCCTTCTTGTTCAGCACTGCAGCATCAAAGAACTTCAAAAATGAGTCCCAAATTTTCACATGCAAAGGGGAAAATAACGAAAAGCAGAATCAGAGAAGAACCTCTTGCCATTGTGAACAACATTAGCTCCACAAAGAAAGATCCTAAAATAAGAAACCCTAAATTAAAAAAAACTTAAAATCAGAAACACTAAAAAATAACGACGACGCCAACCCTTCTGAAGATCAAAATAATCAAGACAGAGAGATTACCACCCTTCTGAAGACGACGCCGATTGTTGAGGCAGGGGGAAGGCACGAAAAGGAATGAACCAGTCAGAACGGCTAAAGACGGCGACGGAGGACTTCGCAGGGACGAATCATTCAGAACGGCTGAAGATAGCACCCCTGTGACGGTGACGAAACGGGACGCGGCGCCGTGAAGAGGGATCATAGGAGGCTCGCTGACTTCCAAGGGTGGTGGTGGCTGGTGTGACAGTGAGAATGAGAGATAGGCTCGCTGTGAAGAAGGTTGTGGCAGCAGCTGTGGGTCGGTGGTGGTGGATGGTGGCACGGCCGGTCGTAGTGGCTGGTGGTGGTGTGTGAGAGCTGAGGGTTTCTGTTCTTTAGAAAGAGATGAGAGTTGAGGGTTTCTTTTTGTTGGTTTATTTCGAAGTAATAATAATAAAAAGAAGAAGATTAAAAATTTGGCTAAGTGTTGGATAGAAGATTATACGCGGGTTCCCGAAAATTTTTTATTTCAATTCGCGGTTTAACATTAGGCATTACTTAAGAAGAGTACCCACTTATAGAACGTCCAGCATCCCTTTAAAAGCGTCCCCATAGACAAGCAAAAGTGTATCCTTTGCCATTAATCTACGGGAGCGCTTTGTAAGTGATCTCCTAGACACTTTAGGAGACGCTTTTCAAGCGATAGTATAAAAGTGATGCCTATTCCCCTGAATCTAGCGCACCTACTAAAATCGTCGCCTATTCTCAGTAAAAGCTACCTTTTAAAAGCGTTGCCTAAAAAAAGAGTTGCCTTAGGGGTCATTTTCTTGTAGTGATCAAGAATAAAAAACTATTCTAAAAAAAGTTTTCAATATCTTTTTTCAAGAGATTTATTTATTAATAATTTCTCATTCAAAAGTCATATAGGAGAATACTAAGATAAAAAAATTAACGACTTAAACAACACATCACTTTATAAGTGGAGAAAATTACATTTTAAAAAATAATTATTATATAATTAATTTACTTTAATGGATATTTTTTTGTAATTTAATATTTTTGTTTTTTATTTTATTATTATAACTTACATAAATTAGGAAACAAAATATCATCTATCTTCTCCATTTTAATTTATGTGTTCCAAAACAAAAATGTTTAATACATGACTAACTTATAGACAGATCTGTGGTCCACACAGTGATGGATGAACAGCCAATAATCAAGTATATATGATGGTTACACATCCCAAAATGACAATTCCATTGCCCTCTTAAAATCCACAAAAATATATTGTGTGTGAGAGAGTTTGGAATATTCTTTTCAATTTTAGTGGGAATGTATTTGTTTTTTTTTTTTTTTAGAATTTTTGTGAAGGAAAAAAAAATAGTAAAGACAATAAAATCTTATGTTATGTTTTTTTTCATCATAACACTCTAAAAACAAAAAATCAATCTAATCATAATAATAAATAATTAATGAAAATAATGCAAACTAATTGAGTAAATGCATTCATATATGTTCCTAGCTAGAAGCAAGTAGTATTTCGTACTAAATGAATGTAAAAGCACACACAAACCATTTATTTTATTTCTATATATGTGTCATGTGTGTGTATATAGTGGAATAGTGATGATGATTGATGAAGAAAACCAATAACTTTAATTTCCAATGAAGAGCTTCATTGGCTCATTCAGCTACAAGCACATAAACTAAAAGGTTTTCTTTTTTTTTTTTTTAAAGTACCGAAACTTTAGTATACATAAAAAATAATTATATTATTGTTATTTTAATTTTCATATATTATCAGTGTAAAATAGTTTTGGAAATAGGTCAGATACATCGTAAATTTAAAGTATCAAACTCCAAAATTTATAACCATTGATTAAACGGTTATAAACATTTATAAGCTTCAATCAACGGTCGTAAACCCTAGATTTTAATATTTCAGGACATACCTGACTTGTTTTCAATAGTTTTATACAGATATTCAATCATGTATTGTTATATCAGCAAAAGTAATTAATTTTCAAACTCACTATTTTAAAAATTATATATATATATATATATATTTGATTGGATGACGTGTAAAACTATTTACACTATCAGTGCATTAAAATTAAACTCTTAAAAATAAATCAATATTTTAAAAATAAATTAATTAATTAATAAGAAAGAGTAGTATTTTCTAAAATGAAAAATTAATTCGAGAACATATACACAAGCACCTATAATTATCCTTGAACATATACTCAATTATTATTGTTGAGGGATCTAATAATATTCACAGTTTCACATCAAAGCAATTGTAACATGGAATAAATAATAGTTGTGAATCTTTTTCCCATTTTATAAGCAATTGTTTCACATGTATTTAATGTTTATATTATATGAGATGCAGAAATTCTTCTTGATTACATCACACTAATTAAAGTATAAATGGAAGAACCACATGTCTATATTATTATAAGTGGAGTGTTGAAGAAAACCAATAACTTTTTAGTGGAGAATCTCATTCAGCAAGCACCAAACATTTGATGATGATTATAGTCTAGGAAGCACATCAAATATAATAAAAAATTTATTATTTCTGATCTTAATTGATTTTAATTATAAAATATATATAATTAAAATTAATGACTAAAAATACAAAAATATTAAATTACCGGTTATATCTAATCACTAAGAAACTTGGTAAATCTATAATTGGGAGTTTGAGGCAAAATAAGGTTGTAAATGGAAGAATCAAGAGAATGGTTCAATTCATAAAAAGTAGTTTTTAAGAGAATTCAACACAATTAAGTTGAGTATTATAGGAAGTTATTCTGTAGAGTGTACGGATCTAATTGATATAGAATATAAATGTGAACTCTAGGGTGTTCATGGACAATGAGTATCAAATTATCCACCCGGATGTGTGAGACTGACTAAAAAAAATATCCATTCAATCCAATTGAATAAATTAAATTGGTTCAAGACTCGATAAATAGTTGAGTATAATTCAGATCGAATCAATTACATTCGATTTTATTGGTTTGAGTATCAATTTTGAAGGAGTAAAATTCAAATCAATTCATATATCTAATTACTTTTAATATTATTTTTTAAAAATAAAAAATATGATAATATATAAATATTTTTTAGTAAATTATTCATCCTAACCTAATAAATTTGTAAAAGACTTATTTTTAAGACTTGTTTTTAGTTAATTTTATTAGTTAATATCCTAATGTTTTTTATTTTTCTGAATTTAATGTTTCATTGGGTATTTGACTATCCAAACCGAACCAACCCATATTTAATACGATTAATTCGGTTCGGATCCAGACACAAAAAAGAAAAAACTGAATCAATTCGAATCAATTACATTTTAATTGTTTCGGTTTTTATTTTATCCCAAACTCGACTTGTGAACACCCAGAGTGAACTCTCACGTGTTTCTAAGTAAAACACACATCTATATATACCATTTATATTTACAATAATTTTACATGTATACCTATTTTAGCTAACCAAATTCAATCAAGTTATTTATTCTATGCTAAATAGAAGTTTATTTTGATGTCCGATAAAAGTTTATTTCAATACTATTTTTTGTACTGTTTGATACTAAAATGTTATTCTATTTAACATAAAAATAAATGGCTTAGTTGGACTTAATTTACTAAAATACATATACATATACCATCACCGTTATATCTATACCGAATAAACCCCTACAAATAAAAAGTCAAAGTATTAAAACAACTAAAAATACTCAACTCGTGTATTTGCCTGCCTTAGACAATAAAGAGAGTCACCTCTTGCAAAAGATTTGCGTACCACTCAATATGGTTTTTTATTTACATAATTTGTCCTTTAAAGCATTATTATAAGGTAATTAGATTCTACATGATATGTGATTTCATTAATATTAATCATATTTAACTTATGCAACCTATAAACTAAAAAATTTGAACATGGTAAGATGTTCAGGTAGTACAAATGTACAAGCATAAACTCCTTAATCTTCATGAAAATATAAAATACAAATTGATGAGTCTTTGTTTTTTTGGTAGACAAATAAAGTTCAAATCTGTCCTCCTTTTTTTTGACAGAGAGTCTGTCCTTGTTGATCCACCAAGTTGGACCATCTATTCTACAGGTTATAAAGTTCAAATCTTGTCCCAAAAAAAGTTCAAAAAGGGATTTTGTTTCTGGTATATTTTTGGTCATTTATTTTGTTTCTGGTTAAGAAAATGTTTTTTTTTTAATTAGGTTAAGAAAATGTTAAATCATTACCAAACAATGGCGTGTTATTTCTTTTATTTTCTTTCTGGGCTAAGCCCATAAATATATTATTTCTTTTTATTTTGGACTTTGTAAAAGAGAGTTTTTTTGGGCTGTAAAAACAGAGTTTGAAGAATGAGTTATCAAACTCCAAACTTTTATGTTGGGCTTTAGCCCCATTTCAATACAAAAAAAGGATCAAACTCCTATCGGGCTAAAGCGAATCTTGTATGATGTTAAAAAAAATTGTAACTATCCAACTTGGGTGGGCCTCAGGCCCCTTTTGTCTACCAAAAAAACAAAAAACTATCTAATTTAGGTCGATAAAATGATCAACTCACTAGTCTGCTTAAGCAGGTGTCGACAAACTCTTTTTTGGATGACTATTAGCCAATATAATGACGAGTTTAATTTCGAAATACTCATACAATCACATTTATTCTTTTGATACTAATTTTTATTGAATGATATTACATAATTAAATACATTTGTAAAATATATTTAAAGGTGCATCAATATTAAATTCATGGACAATAATAAATAACTCAATCGGTGATATTTGTGAAGGTTAAACTGTTAAAGTTGTCACTAAATAAAATCAAAGCTAATAAGAATAAAATAAAATAAAGTCCATATTTATGCTCTTCTTCTTTTCTCCTTCTAACTTAAGAAGCACAAAAAGTGGACTTCAACTTAAATACCGCAACTGCTCTAAGTTATTCTAATCACCAGATTAAGGAACCATTGCCAATCAATCAATTAATTAAATTATTTAATTGGTTATTAATTTATTCCTAGAACATTATCACCACCCAATTCCATTTCCATTTCACACTCAATATTCTCCTTCACTATATTGGTTTAATAATTTATTGATTATTTAATATTTATTTTGGAATTCGAATATAGAATATATATATTTTTGAAAGGAATTCAAATATAGAATATTAGTAGAATAGAATAGTAACTTTTTTTTTCTCTCTTTTTTGGATTCTTTTCATGCATGTCCCATTTTCCCCTTCTTTTTATTGTGGGGTTGAAAGGGCTTGGAATTGAAACTAGCTGCGTTAGATCTTGTGTTTTGCTGACAAGTCAGAGGTACCCTTTTGTTTTTTCCCAAGTTTCCATCTTCAAATTGAACTCAAGTTCAGTTTTTTGAAGCTTTTTCATTGAGTGCCTTGTTGGTGTTTGATAAAATGCCTGAACTAAAATGAGAGTTTTCAGGTGAAAACTAATGGAGCTAACTCTTAGGGAAGAAGATGCAGCTAATTGGGTTTACAGGGGTGAAGGAGCTGTTAATCTTGTTCTTGCTTATAATGGATCAAATCCTTCTTTTGTGAGTTCTTATTTCTTCACTAATTGGGGTTTAATTTAACTACATGGATTGACTGAAACAATTGGATGCCATGATCAAGCATGTTATTTGCAATTTTTCATTGAAGGCATATGTTGTTTGAAACATGTTGAATGTGTTTGCAGGTTGGGAAAGTTATGAGGATTCGTAAGGCTCCAAAGAACAATAGACATGGTCTGAAGAGTACCATAACTGTGACTGCACATGAACTTCTCCTCTGGAAAGATGTGCATGAACTTGTTTCCTCTTCAGAAAAGGATATCGTGGACCATCTATACGTTGAGCATGTTATGATGCCACTGCTTGGTTCTAAGTATGTTGATGCTGGGGTATGTATAAGTAAATGTAAAAGGCTCTCCACCAATCCACCATTGTTTGTTTCGTTGTTTAGTTTTTGTTCTTTTAGTACTACATTCTGATCAATTTTACTGTTGAAAATTAAAAGGGTTTTGCTAGTAATGAGAGTTTCTATAATAGTGTGGTTAGTTATGGCATGAGAAAGTTAATGATTATCGTTGTCTTAATACGGTGCTTTGATATTTTGTTAGGTGCATGTTTTGGTGTCTAGGAAATTCCTCGAATCAATTGAGAAGATTGTTATCAGCCAACGCCCTGCGTGGCGAGTTGATGCTGCCCAGATTGATAAACAATGTGATTTCGGTCTTCTTATGTCTGATCATTCTGTGTTCCCTCGTGGTACTGGATTTTTTTTTCTCGTATATTTCAGTTAATTTGGTAAAAAGAATAAAAATCTAAGTATTGAGAATTTATAACAATATGTCATTATGTTGCTGAGAAGACATTTGTACATACAGTTATCCACCATTTGAAATTTTTGCTCCTTGTTTTCGTTTCAGATAAACAAGGATCTAAGCCCTGCATATCTGTTGAGATAAAGGCATGGTTTTCATTATGTCATATATATTATTATTCTTTGGGTTCATTCTTTTCCTGCTAATCGAGCTGCTTTTTCGTTTTTCACTTCTTGTTTTACCCTGCTTGTAACAATTTAAACTATTTTTTGAAAAACTGCAGCCCAAATGGGGATTCCTTCCTCAATCTAAATTTGTATCTGAGGGAAATGCTATCAAAACGAGAGTTACTCGATTTCAAATGCACCAAGCTCTGAAGTTGCATCAAGGCGCGGTATAGCCCACAAAAGTTAACTTTTCATGGTGATTTAGGAATTAGGACTCAATGCTATTTCCCTTTTTTGTTTTAATCTAAAAATATGCTTGCAGATATCCGAGCTAAGTCAATACAATCCACTTGATCTATTCTCTGGATCAAAAGAGAGAATTCGTAAGGCTATAAAGGATCTCTTTACTACTCCTCAGAACAACTTTCGTGTATTTTTGAACGGCTCTCTCATACTCGGAGGACTGGGAGGTGGCACGAGGAAAACAGATTTGCACATGGCTGAAGCATTTGAGGAAAGGCTGAAGTCTGTCATTGAAGCTGATAAAGGTCATTGTACGGAGAACTTGTTTACGCTCGTTGCTGAGACCATGCACAAATCTAGAGTCCTTGATCAGCTCCTCGAGGTTCAGAAGT
>JASCZI010241671.1:94329-123314 GCA_036250425.1 Stylosanthes scabra
CTATCCCCTCCAATGAAAAAATTAAAGGTTTACAAGCCCCAAAAGGAAGAGAATTTAGAAATTTGCATGGACAAGGATCAAGAGTTATGTGATTACTACAAAAATGTGAAACTCAAGTGGGTGCTTGTTTCTATGATCAACAACAATGTTAATAGCAAAAACCTTAACAAAAAGCGTGATCATCAAAGTGTTCCCTATGAAGTTCGTTACTTTGAAGTAACATTTCATAAGAAGCATTTGGACATGGTTTTGGGTTCTTACTTGCCTTACATTCTTCAAAAGGCTAAGGACATTGAAGAAGAGAAGAAAACGGTGAAGCTTCACACCATTGATTATAATGGAACAGATTATTGGAACTCTATTGTTCTTAATCATCCTTCAACTTTTGATTCTATAGCAATAGAGCCAGAGATTAAAGGTATGGATACAACTTTCTTTCTTTCTCTAGATACTTTTTATGTCCTATGGTTTAATCTTTAACAAATTTAGTTATTAATAGTCTCTAAATTTTCATTTAGTAGAAAAATTATTATGTATTTGATTTGTGTTTTTATTTTTCTGGCAAAAAATACAAAAATGGCACGAAACTATTCATAAAAGAAGAACAATAGTATTTATTTATGAAAAATGTGTTCCGTTTGTCAAAACTACCCAAACATCAAACTTTAACGAGACGGTCGACACTTTCTTAAAGTGTCGTTTGGTTAGTTTTAACAAACGGAGCACATCTTTCATGGGTAGTAAACTATTTTCCTTTCTTTCATTAGTAGTTTTATCGGCGTCTGAATGTTTTGTGGGTAATTTTGATATTTTTTTTCCTGAATCCTTTAGTAGATGTATGACTGATTTGTTTATCAAAATAAAATGTACTATTTTGAACATTATGACCCGAAATATGACAAATTTAATTAGAAAAAGTCATGTACTAATGAGTTTGTATTGAATTATTAGGTATGTTGTTGGAAGACCTGAAGTTGTTCTTGGAGAGGAAAGAGTATTATAAGAGAGTTGGGAAGGCTTGGAAAAGAGGGTACCTTTTGTACGGACCACCAGGTACTGGGAAATCAAGCTTGATAGCTGCCATGGCTAATTATCTAAGGTTTGATATATATGACTTGGATTTGAAAGAAGTGCAATGCAATTCGGATCTTAGGAGGTTGTTGATTGGGACAGGAAGCAAGTCCATTTTGGTCATTGAAGACATTGATTGCTCTGTTCAATTGAACAATAGGGAAGATAGTGATGGAACCAATGATGATGATAAGGTAAACTTTTCTTATTCTCCCCCTTTACAAGAATTTAATTTTTGGTGAGTTATAGTATACAAATTATCTATATACAGATATAAAAAATGGACAGGTGTCTATTGACAATGAATCCAATACCTTTATGCGGGATCCACGTACTAAAAATATGATCTCTGTATGCAGAATATCTATATAGTATAAGAGACCTTAATTTTTATGTACTGTCGATTTAAAAGAATTTTTTATAGACGACTAATCATGTAATTCATTTTCAAACACACTACTTCAAAAGTCATCTAAATGTATGAATCTGATTAGATAACCGTGTAAAAGTCCCTTACAATCGTTATGCATGTTCTCTAACAGTAATCACACTCTACCTAAGCTTGCAAAGCACAAGCATCATGTAATGAAATCTTCGTGATTTTGGTTTTCCACAGTGTTTCCCAGCCTGATTATGTATGTATATATGTTCTGATTAAGGTTACTCTGTCGGGGCTATTAAACTTCATTGATGGATTGTGGTCAAGTTGTGGAGAAGAAAGAATAGTGATATGCACAACAAATCACAAGGAACGTCTTGACCCTGCATTGTTGAGACCTGGTAGAATGGACTTGCACATTCACATGTCATATTGCTCTTTCAATGGCTTCAAGACACTGGCTTCTAACTACCTAGGAATTCAGAATCATCATCATCATCCTTTGTTTGATGACATACAAGGTTTGTTGGACAAGGTTAATGCAACACCTGCTGAGGTTGCTGGGGAGTTGATGAAGAGTGACAATGTAGACATTTCACTCAAAGGCCTCATCAACTTCCTCCAAAGCAAGCACAACAATACTTCCAAGTAATTATAGATAGCTAGTAAAGTTTACTTGATTTGACTACTCTAAATTAAGATTTGCAGAATACATTATTACTGATAGATTTAATGACTAATCTTTTGCATAATATGCAATCCTTTATTATAAGTATGTTTAAAATTTTAATATATTCATTGTGTGAAAAACTTCAAAAAGTGAATTTTCTTTTTAAAATTTTAAGCAAAACCTGTATAAGTTGTTAACATATATCTATAGACTATAGAGTGGAATATAATATTAACAAGTTAAACATTTCAGGGAACAAATTATTACTCAATACTCAAATTCTTAATCGTGAAGAGTTATAGAAGGGAGTGAGGAAGAAAAAGAGATAAGTAGCCATTAATATGGAATTCCAGCATAATAGAATTTTATGTTGATTACTCAAATTTTAGGGAGAAACAATGAAGCAGATTTATCTCTATACAAGCAAAATAAATTAAAGAAAGAGTTGAGATAAATAGGTATGAGCCTCTTAGGCATCAATCCACCGAGCAGTTCCGTCCTGTACAGTTATCTCTTCACCAGCAAAACTTCTTTTTCTGCATTACAAGAAGAATGGACATAACTTTCAAGAGTTCCATGCACAGTTTTTTTTTTTTTAAATGGCTTTTATCTATTAGGCAACCTTTGGTTATTGTCTTGAGACGAAAACAGAGATTTAAATATTGACATGATGATATTGATATATGATTTTTAAGACAATTTTCTGTTTACTGTCCCATTATCTCCAGATTTTTTGTCTCAAGACAGAACCAAACGCTACCTTAAACATTACACAAGATGCAATTATCTTTATTTACCTCAAATTTCCTTCTTTCTTGTCTGTCTATGTATGCTAGAAGTTCTTCTTGTCTGATCAATGCTTCATACAAAGCCTGTTTAGAAATTGGAGCAAATTAGTTTTTATCATATACATATTAGAATATAGTCACCTAGAAAGCTGGTTCATTGGATATGCAATTATCTTTTCTTTTTGACCAAATTAAAAGCATTTCTTTAGAGTTTGAAACGTAGTAAAATAGCAGATTTCAGTTGTCTGGTCTGAAGTAAATATTACAATTGTAAATTACACTAAATAAAGTTACCTTCTTCGTAGCAATCAGTTCAGCCTCCAACGCATCCACACGATAGACCGCAGCATTCAATAGCTCCTCTTTCTCGCATGGCATCACATTAGGTTTTGACTGTAGCATGCCAACCTTCTCTTCAAGCTCACCGAGGCGCCTCAAAGCAACTGAGACGAGTTCTTTCTTTCTCAGTTCGGGAACAGGAGAAGGGGGTCGAGATTCCTCCTTGGATTGTGAAGCCGCAGTTATATTTGACATATTTTGGGTAGCAACGGATTCAGAATCCTTTATTAGCTTGACTTGACATGCTATTGAACGAACAAAAACGAAGATGGCGACAAAGAAGCCCACTATAATAGCCCATATATATGAAAATCTTCCCTCCGAAGATTTTGTGGTAATCAATGTAAGCTTTTCTGTTGCAATGAACAAATGTGTTATAAGCATCCTTTTCTTGGATGCCAATCAAAAGAGAACTAAAATTCCAATCCAAAATCTACTACTGTGTAGCTGATTCTGTTCAATTGATCTAAGAAAGTTCTAGCATGAGCACCACTCTAACACCCAAGATATGTACTCATGGGTAAAAACTGATAGCACAATAAATTGGGTCAATTAATCACTCTTTTATTTGTGTATAAACCTAAATTTTTAGACTTCCGCTCGCACTAGAATTTCTCTCTATCTAGATGAACAAATCAACAATTTCTTATCTTCTTACCAGAAGGATATATTTATTTTTGTATATAAATTACAACTTGATGAACTCAAATATTTATATACCATGTCTTGCAGGCATATACTTTTATTATTTGTATTCATTCTAAATAAATATTACTTTTTTCTTTCATTATCATCAAACTAGCACATATTTTCTATCTCGAAGAAAATACCATCATAAACTAATAAATTCTTTATATAAAAAAAAATGCATCCATCTTGCTCAGGTTTAAGTCTAGTCTATAATAAGATATAAAATTCCCTTTCATATTTTATCATGTACACAATAATTTGTCATTTTGCATTCCTCACACCCTTATGCGAGGAACAGGTAGATAAAAAATATGTGTTTGGCTCCCACCTATCATGCTTCAATAAAATGAAGATAAGGTGATAATCGTGGCATGCCAAAAAGCAACAACTTATTGGAAACATCAAGTATTCTAACCTGCGGAGCCAAATGTGTTTTGAGTTTTGGCCTTCTTCTCCTTCCATAAAACATCAACAGTCTTGTCAACCATTGGAACATACTCATCATACTCAGATAAACCACCAGCATGGCTATTCTTGCCGACCAATCTTGCCTGGACAAACACAAAAGCAGTTGTATATCATTTCAATGAGACATTTTTGTTTCTTTTCCTTGGTTTTTACAATATCAATATTAAAGACATGAATACTCACTTCTTCATGGACAGGAGTCAACCTAGGATTTGTATAATTCCCACTTGCTTTGGGAGAAGTAATGTCTTCAACTTCAGATCCTGATTCTCCGGTAGATGTATCACTACTTCGCATCTGCTCTCAAATTCAGAAGGAGGAGATTCTCAGTATTAATCTAAAAGTTCTCATGCATGAAGTCTCTAGGCAGTATCGGGAATTATACCAATGGATAAACCGTCTTTTCACATTCAATCACTGTTCCTTCGTCATTTGAAACGGTTACTATCTGTCTAGAGGTTACTTCGCCATTAAGAATCATCTGCATCCATGCAAACCATTCTAGTTGAGTTATAAATGCATAGAAGAAGAAAGGAGAAGATAGTTATTACTTAATCAATCAAAAACAGTGTCATGAAAAACCTTTAGAATGTTTGGGTCTTGCCATGGCCCCTTATCAGCTCTCATGCAACCACCTTGATCTGCACAATTGCAAGTACCACCAAAAAACTCTGGCAGCTCACTGGAAGAATAACACAGGCGTTGGGAATCTTTGTCAGGGACATGAGTTTATTGAGAAATATAACTATTAAAATCAAATACATAGTTACCTTGCATCAATAATTTCAAGTAATTTATTCTGGAACTTGTTTCCCAGAACCTAATGAAACATCAAAGTAGCAGTTAATACTATCATGTGAGCAATTCACTAGCTCTGTCAACTGGAAAAGATGATTACATCATAGAAATCACATAAAAATATAAAATAGAAAGAATGACCAACCAATCTGCACGTACATATATCTTTGAAGTTGTTTTTGGATCAAGAAATGATTTGACAGTGTTCCAGAGTAGTTTAAAACCAGGGCCAGCATTGATTATAAACATTTTGCATAATGTCTGCATAGAAGGATTTACATATTAGAAGAGATACAAGAACAAAACTCTGCAGCCATCAAAAAGTGGAAACTACAAAATAATTGATGATTAAGGCTTCCCTACTTCAGGATAGTAGTCACCATCAATCTTCTGCAGCCGCATGATGAGTTCCCGAGCAGATTTGGTTAGGTTTTTGAAACCCTACAAAGTACATGGAGGCATTGTTAAACCAAGTATCGACTGAAATAAGTGAAAATGGTACAATTGACAATTTCAAGATTGTTTCAGACAAACAACATACCACGCCTTGAACGTCCAAAATGGTTGTGCTCGAATCGATATGTCTCTTTGCGGCAATAGAACATGCAGGAAACTTAAGAGCAAACGTTTTCTCAAAACCCTGAACATGGTATCTTAAATACCTTTCCATGGTAGTTACTTGCATAAGCTTATTGGGATCAACTTTACCTAGCCTTTCAATATAGACGGGCTTCCCTTCCTTGTCCACTCCGTGATAACCATGTGGATAGTACTGTAGGACTTCATTCAACTCGGAGAACTCAAAATCCTAGAGAGGAAGAGTGGAAACAAAAGTAGTACAGCATGAACAACAAATTTGAAAAGTGAAATTTACCGATGCTCAAATAAAAAAGGCAAACAAAAGAAGAAAACCAAATAGTAGTTTGGTTATAATTTGCTAAATCAAATGATTCACCTCCATGATTGTATCAGTGCCGTAGTCTTTCCTCCATTGGATCATGTTAGCCCACATGTGCTTTGCTTTCTCGATATCAAATTTCCTTGCTTTCAAGAATCTGCAGAAACAATCAGTTAATGAGTTTCAAGTTATATTCCGAGGTGAGCAAGTCATTTTGTTAGCGTATAGTTTGTCTTAGAACCATGAAGTATGAACACACTAAAAGATGATCTACCAAAACCCATAAATGCCGAGAGCAAAAAAGAGAAACGTTTTTGAAACCAATCTATTATATGTACTCATTATAATCAGAGGTATAACATGTTATCAATCATGCATCTGTTGCAGTTATCACAACCCTTATTAGTAGCTAGAACAAAAACCATGCAATCAATGGATATGCTTGGAGTTTGAGCATGACATGAAAGGAATAAGGGATAGTAACCTCAACAACATATGGTAGTCATCATGTCTTGTTGGCAACAAGTTATCCGACATAAGTGCCTGCCGAAACGACTCCACCGCCTGGAGCTCCTTAACATCTCGAACATCCTCAATGGAGACCGAATTGGTCCGGCTGGCGCTCTTCCTCCGGCTACTCTTCTTCCTAAGAGAATGTCTGAATTTGCTGGACGCATTGATCGCCTTCTTCTTCAGGCTGCCAATTCGCGTCCGCCGATCATCTTCTGAGTTCTCGAAATCCGATTTCCGCTCTCTCCTTTCATCATGACCAGAAAAACCTTCAAAGCCTAATCCAGAAAAAAAGATAAAACCCTCAAACACATTTTCATCTTCAGACACACAATTCCATTCTACTACTGCTACTACTCCAGAACTCATAATCATAGGCAAATGCAGAATAAAAAGTACCCTAATTAGCCCAAAATTCTTCCTTACAAATCCAGCAAAATCGAATCAAGTTAATATAATCCAAGGATTGTGAATTATGAGCTTAATTAACAAACTAAAATTCTCATTACCAAAAAAAAAAAAAAAACCTAAACTAACACTTCGAAATTGTTAAATCTAAGAGTATTCTGTCTCTATTGAACTGAATTCAGCTCAATTAGACACCAGCTCCAGCTGAGTTTAGTAATCCAGAATTATCGGATCCATGAAAATAGAATTGAAATAGCGAATTAATAAACCTAAAAAAGAAAAAAAAATCATAATAATATTGAAATTCCAATTCAATAAGAAACAAAACAAACCAAAAACATCATCACTAAACAAAAAATCAAAGAAAAAATTGTTAAAGTGATACTTACAAGGGCGTGCGAACCGATCGAGCGAACCGGACATAATTGTTGAGCTAAGATCTTAGTTTTACGATGCAAAGAATCATCAATTTGAAATCTCAAAATCGAAATTGCAGAGAGCAAGAACACACACACAGCCAAAAAAAAGCTCAAGAAAATTGGAACCGAAATAATGAATAAAATTTCTTGTATTATTTTTATTATTACTATTATTATTACTATTTTTTATTTAATTTATTAATATTTTGAGGTTTATTTGTTTTGTTTTGTGGCGAAGGCAAAGGCAAAGAGCGTGAAATGGATAGAAGGTGTCGGCAGAAGAAGAGAGAGAGAGAAGGAAGAAAGAAAGAGAAGGAATCAGTTATGGAGTTACGGTTATTATGGAACGTTGAAAAGTATTCAGAAACCAAATAATAGAGATTAGAGATTAAAGAACTCAAGAAGATGCTGAGTTTAGTTTTGACATGGTAACATTTGGTTTTCCTTCTTTATGATGACAATGAAATCTTACTCCTACTTTATTAAGGGAACCTTTACCATTTTTCATATGCTAATATAATAAATACAAAATATATAAATGCTAAATGTAGGAGAATCTTTTATTTATGGACTAAATTTAAATGAATTGGTTTTAATTTAATGAAAATTAATAAGTTGTTATTTGAGAATGGAATTGAATATAAAACTTCTAAACTAGAAGTATTTTTCTTCTTAATAATATAATCCATTGAATAATCACCAATTTTTTCAATTTTTTTTCTTAAATAGTATTACAAGTGTGATTTTTTTTGTTATACTTATATATGTATTTTTTAAGTAAAATAAGAAAAAATATATATACATAAAAGATATTATATAATAAAAATACAATTAACAATATTATTTAAAAGATTGAGAAACGTTTTTAGCCAAATTAAACTTAAGCAAAATTAGTTATAAAAAATATAAATAAAAAGAAAACTTAAGCAAAATGTTAGGAAATTGAATGGATTTTGAAACTCAGAAATGTTATATCTATAATTTTTTTTTCAGTTAAGTTTAAGTAAATTAGACAATAAAGTTTGGAAGAATAGATAAGTAAAAGTGATGACTGATGAAAATAATTTTTTTAGAAGTTAAATCTATAAAAAGAAATTCTTTTAGAACATTTGATTATTGTGGGACCTACATGTATTATTTTGCATTATGATTTATGAGGAAGGTTGTGTCTCTTTTTTGGTGGGTCAACAATTATTGGCTCTTTTTTCGGCGAGAATGTGGCTTCTTCGGTGCGGTGGCAGTTGGTGGCTGCTGCTTGTTACGCCGCCCACTACCTTCATCTCTCCTTGGTTCTTTTATTGTTTTTTATTATATTATGAACCATTATTTCTTTTATGGAATTTGTTTTAAGAGCAAAGAATTATATTCAATTTTTTAAAAAAATGTGTGTTACATGTGATAATTTTTTTGAATGAACTTTTTTTTTTTTATGCATATTCTTAAAACATTTAGCTAGCGTTTGAAAGAGAGATTTAAAGACTGAAACTGAAAGACTGAAACTAAGATTGAATTAAGTTTGTTATTATATTTGATTTAAAATTTATTAAGAGAGAGAGATTGAGAGATAGATGTTAAATTAAATTAATGAAAAATAATAAAGATTAGTAATAAAAAATTTTATATTAATTGAAAAATTTTGAATAAAAAACAGTTTTTAAAATTTTAATTTAAGTCCCAATTACAGTCATTCTCTGAAAACCAACGCTACGTAAATTCCTTAAAAACTCTTCCAACAAATCAAAACTTATTATAAGAGAGTTAAAAATATAATATGATTTTTAGCTTCATATATGAAAGAAAATAATAATTTTGTGTGTTTTTGGAAGATTACAAGTTACAACTTAGAACTTACAAGTATATCTGAATTTCAAGTTTTCCAACTCATAATTCATTCTTCTTTTACTATTTTGTCCTTTTTCAAAATTTAGGGACACTTCAACTTAATTTGCTAAAAAATGTTTATTCACGCAAGAAGGTTTGTGACTACTGACTAGGCATTTTTATGTTTAATTGGCACGCCAGTTAGGACCAAAACATGACTTTAATTTAGACTATGAACTTTTCTTTAACTTTAACCTTAAGTCGCTTAGCTTTTTTAAGTTTACTCATTCTTATAATTATAAAAATATTATTAGGGTGGATATTTATTACAGCTGCTCAAGTAAAAAAAAGTGAATATTTGGTCTCACTCTTGATTATTTTCAATTTAAACGATGTCACTTTTAATAATTTAAAAATTTCAAATCAATCATCAACTATTAAAAAATTTGGATACAAAATTTCTTGAAAACCAATTAAATCATAAATCCTAAATCGATTTGTCATCATATTTCAGAAGTCTATTTGTTCAATCTTTTTAATAATTAATGCTTGATGTGGGATTTTTATATCTTTATAAGTAGCGTTGTCTAGATTGAAAATAATAATGAGATAATAATTTTTTTTGTCCTTAATTTGATAAGTGAAATTGATGCTTAGATTTAGTAAAAGAATTAATCTTGGTGTACACCTCTTTTTGGTGTACACCTCTAACCAAGTCTTAAACGAAAAGATTTTTATTACTAGAACGAACAGATTTTTTAAGGCAAACGAACAGATTTTACTACTAGAACGAACAGATTTTTAAAAGCAAACGAACAAGTTTTAAAATCTGTTCGTGTCAACTATGAAAATATGTTCGTTATATATAAAAAAATCTGTTCGTTTGAAACTTGGTTGGAGGTGTACACCAAAAAGAAGTGTACATATAGCATTACCGTTAATAAAATAGCCAACTAAGTTCCAACTAACGTTTAAATGTTTAATTAAAAAAACACAACTCCTATTAATTATCTACAATCTTCTGCCACAAAATCGTTTATTGTATTTATTATTAATGAAAGAAGTTAACTATTATTAATGAAAGTAGCTAAATATTAATAACTAATAGGAAGGTGTTTCGGTATATCTCAAAAAGTGAGGTATACTGTATTCTTTTACTTTTTAACCGTTGATCTTTATCATATATTATTTTATAATTAAAATCAATCAATATCAACGGCTAAAAAATAAAGAAATACGCTATACCTCACTTTTTGAGATATACCGAAAAACTTTCCTATATAATAAGAGCCATATTTTTCAAAGTTGGAAATAGTTACCTACTTTTTAAAAAAAATTAAATAAATAAATTAACTCATTAGCTGACTTTTCTTTCATCACAAATTCACAAATATGGTCCTCTTGGCTTGCACTATTTTTAATGATGTAATACCTCGGATTCTATGGTTGTAATGGCTGCGTATAGTGAAATTGTCAAACATGTCTTGTTTCCACGAAACCACAGAAAAAAAAATAAATAAATAAAGGAAATTATATATTATTGACTAATATATTATACACTCAAAATTGTGTCCACAATTTCGTGAGGAATAATTGAAAATTGGTTCTCAGCATATCCAGCCATTTAAGCAGTCAACTTGGCAAAATGATAGATTATTGATCGGTAAAAACTTTGGAACATAGGTAGAGTGCATTTGCAAATATATATAGGTAACCTATTTGAATTTTTTTTTTTTTTGGACAAAGATATAGGTAACCCATTCGTAGAGCCATATATATGAGTCATGATAGACGGGTTAATTTGTTTATAATTCATAATATGTACCATTTAAATTTGTAATTTTAATGATTTTTTTATTTGCACCATTTAATTTACGCGTTAAATAGATTAAATCTATGATCTAACGAGTCAATTTGTTTTTTTTTTCTTTTTTGTGATTAACGGGTCAATTCGTTAAACCGCTTTAAACACATATGATATTAAAAATATATATTTACAATTTTATACAAGCTCAAACTTAACAACAGATTTATGAATTGTATTTAGATATTTACTTATATCTTTTTTAGAATAGTTTTTATTTTAATTATAAATTAAACCATTAACATAAAATTATTTAGCCACCACATATAAAAAATAATTTTAACAATATCAATATAATGTTCAATAAATATAAAATTATGCCCATATATGTTGTGGGGCTAACCATCTATATCCATTTATAGTTTTGTTGCGGATTAGGCTAAACGGACGGGCTGACCGTATACCCACCTCTGCCTATTTGAATTAATTCTTTTTCATCGAAATGGGGCTAATACTTAAAAAAAAGGCCTAGTTACAAATTAAATAAAGTATGATACTGAAAAAGGAAAAAAACTCATTTGCAAAGGTGATTAGCGCCTTACTTTTTTAATAAAGCAATTAACAACTTTGCATATTCTTTTCGAGTTATGCTAGATGTATACTAAAATCAGCCACTAAATCAGCCACTAATGTATAAAACGTATTAAAATATTAAATACACATTAAAAATGAGTTAAATTATACATGTATTTTGTATTTTAATACGTAGTATACATTGGTGGCTGATTTTAGTGTGCAGACAGAATTATTCATTATTTTCGACACGAACACAACCATTAGCCGAATAGCACCATTTCAAATTAACAACTATTGAGAATTAAAACAAGTTTCATAAAGTTATACATGAAGCATTAGCTTCAATGTTTAGGAAATATATATACAAATATTCACACATTCAATCAAAAAGCATATAGCATATACTCCTTGGAAATGGAGGGGGACATGATTTCTATTTGCTGTGCCATATTCCCCTTAACATGCTAATGTTTGATTGTATTTACAAATTAATCCCTTCATCATCTGCATCAATTTTTTTTTTGTAAAAAAAAAAATTGTCAACTTGATTTAACAAAAAATCTGTGAATTTGGTATATCAAATAAGGATTCATACCTGTTATTCACATTTTTTCCAGACCTAAGTTGATTGAGTTGGTCCCTCCATGAAGCTGGTGTTAGAAACATAAGATATGATTATTTCATAGCTCAGCTTAAATTACAACAAACTCCCCCGAAGTTATACGAAATTACCCGCGACACTCCTTAATTTGTCATATTTACACTTAACATTTCAACCTCGGTAGGATAGCGTGCCTTCTAAGAAATCGAGGGGTGTCATATGTAAATAGGTGGAGTCTATAGTGACCATAGTTATGGTGGCTATGGTGACTATACAAGTGTTGTTAATATCGTCTAACGTTAGGGAAGATCAATTAGTAAGGGTAAGAAGGTAATTACCGGCATCTTGATAGCGCTCTTCGTTAACAGCCTTCAGCATTTCATGCAAGAGATTGAACTCCTGAGTTTCAACACAAGGCTGACCACTTGGCCTGTAATGATTTTCTTTTAGTTAATACTTATGTTTCATTCTAAATAAAAAAGAGCATTAAGAACAGAAATTCATTGCTTTCGACACACTACGAATATGTTCCGAAAAACATACTTGTCCAATTCGGCGAATATTTGACCGTCCAAAGGGAACTGCGTCGAAAGTTTTCCAGATTCAATTACTCTCATTCCATCACTGAATGCCAAGTACTTGTTGACTTGAATTGGCACCTACAACATTGATAAAGAAATTACAATCAATGACGAAAAATATTCGATTTTAACTCTCATTCCCTCAATAATGCGAGTTTCTAGAGATAAATACTCAAAATAGGAAAATGCAATATGCCTGCAGAACAAGATGCATTCATATTCCCGAAAGCAATAATTATATGTGAACAAGTGGTTTTGACCAACCAAGTGCAATCAAGTGATTTATTTCTATGATAAATAGAAGACTATTTCGTGTTAAATAGAATTTTATTTAGGTGCACTTTTTTATACTATTTGACACCGAAATAATATTCTATTTAGCATAGAAATAAATCACTTGGTTGCACTTGGAGGGCCAAAACCACTTGTTCAAATAGCATTACCCTTTTGAAAGATTACCTTGCATCTTACTGCAATATTGATAGCATCTGAAGGTCGAAGATCAAAGCTCATAGACTCTGCCTCATTTCCAACCTATACCGAAGAAATAATTAAGCTGTCAAACAACACTTAAAGGTAATAGTTGTATAAACATTCGTGTATCTCCTCTTATCAGTTTAAGATTTTGACATAAGTGGTTTCGTGACATGTTATCAAAGCTTCTATGACCTAAAAGTCTAGGGTTCGATCTTTCTTGATAGAAAGAATTTCAGCACAAAACAAATAAAAAACAACTAGAATGAGTGTACATGCCTTGGTAAGATACAACTGAGCGAAATATGCCTCGTGAACTCTTCGGGTAACCCTGACGTGTCTAACCTGCACACGAAGCCAGTAATGATGCCGTTCGATAATTAGTATCATCACAGAAGTTCCATAACAACAACAAACGAAATCAGAATCGGACACAAATTCATAAGACAAACAAAAACCATACTTCATAACCCATCTTGTCAACCATCTCCTTCACTACTTGATATAAAGTAGGCCTAGCCTGATGCACCAACAAAGTATAGTTAGTATCCATAAAAAACCACATAACCTTTCTGGTTCTGTTATTCAATCAACTACAAATTCTTGAACAATAAACCAAAAACTCAGCTACGCCGAAGGCTAAATGACATACAATAGGAACATTTCGCACTGCGGCCATTAGTAAAACGCTCGGCATCTCCACTGCCAACAAAGACATACCAGAAATTTACATTGGAAAGGATAACATAGCTTTCGAAAAATGAGAATTAAGATTACATTCTACAATAATTTGAGTAGAGAGAGACAGAGACATACAAACAATTATAGGGAGAAGCAAGCCCGTGCCGTCTTCCATCTTCAAAACAATAGCAGGATGTGGTGCATACTCTGGAAGATGCCCTCCCTGAGGATTGTTGTGGACACATCGCAGGTGTCTTCCGTCCCTCATTTTGATTATGAAACCGTCTGCTCCGCTCTTCACCTCAACTGTGTTCAACCGAAATTGTATCCAGATACATTAACCAAAGGATGTACCATAAAGTAACGGATCAAGCTCCTCTAAAGTTGTTAATCACTTTAGATTTTTTAAAAAAAAAGTAATACTCCGATCACCCTTAAATTAAGATGTTTCAAAATTAAAAGTGATTAGAGCATTGATTTTTTCTCTAATGAATCCTAATTTTTGGAATCAAAATTGAAGTAGCTACAAACGACATACCAGCTTCAACAATACTAGAGTTAACATAATCTTCATCTTTCTCACTGAAATTCTCCGCGGCGCTTCCACTGCTGTCGTTCGAAGACGAGTTGAAACTACAATGCACTGCTGTCCTGCACTTCCTCATGTGCAGATTGCAAGAAAGGATCCCTGGTTTCGCCTTCGCGCCGCCGCCGAGGCCGCAGAGTTCCTTGAATCCCCAGGCTTCACTTCTCACACATCTAACATTCATTGGTCCAATCATAGGAAGGCTGAACAACCCTGCTAGCTTAGCATGAACAGAAGGGCACAAAACTGGTCCTTGCAGAGAACCCATCTTATAAACCCTAAATCCCCAAACAAAAAAAATTAAGAAAATTAGGCTCTAATCTATCATCACCTTACCAATTTCTAGAATGGACAATAAATACAGACAAAATCTATCACAATTTCACATATTTCTACATCTAACTCTAACAGATAATGGATTTTCATACAAAAATTTAGCATTACAAACAAAATCTACAGTGTGAAAAAAAAAAAAAAAACTCCTTCATATCCAGATATTTTCTGCTGCTACTTCATTTCATATAATTAAAACTTTAATTATTATTAACATACTTGATCACACACATAAACAAAGGCTTGAACAACATTAGATTAACATGTGATTCTAAATTATGAAACAAATTAACAGAAATGAGAAAAAAAAATATCAAATGAACAAAATTCAAAAGCAAAAGAATCCACACACCTGGAAGATAATCAAATGGTGAATTGAGTTACACTGATGATCACAGCAAGAAGATGAATAAACTGAAAATTTTCTCCCAAAAATAAAGTATATATTCAGTTAAGTATCTTAAGATTTTTATTATTGATACATAGTTTTATTCTTATTTTTGTTTATAAACAAAAAAAAAAAGGAAAAATAAGAAATTGGAAGTATAAGAGTTTGGAGAGAAGGAGGATAAAATAAAATGGAATGAATGAATGAATGATGAGAAAAGAGGATAAGAGATTTAAGATTATGTCAAAGGCTGAAACTGAAAGCAAAGTGATATTAAAGTAGTTTTCATAGTCATCAATTCAATTCATCATACATACAAGATAGAGAAGGTAAGAGCATGCGTGAGTGTGAATCAGAGAACATGTCCTACAATTACAGTTTTGCCCCTTCCTTTTTAGTACTTCCTTGGAGTTAATTACAAGTTACCTTGTAAAGTAGTTTATTGAAATAAATTTAATTATTTAACAATTTTAAATTAGAGAAAATCAGCAATTATTTGAACAATATTAATCAATACAGATTTGTCTCTTTTATGGTTTTTTCTCTCTTTTTTTCCCTCTAAGTCTTTTCCCTTTTTTTTCTAAACTTTTTTTTTTAAACTCTTGTTGATCACTAATCACTAATCACTATTATTCACCAATTTATTGATCACGTAGCATTGTTGTTTAAATTGTTATATTATGTAAAAAATATTATTATAAAGTAGTCACTCTAAAAAGTCCTATTTCTATTTTGAAATAATTGTTTCTTTTATTTTTTAATTTATTAAGAGATTAATGTATTTGGACAATTGCACCATCTAAATACATCAATTTTTTAATAAAAGATAAAATAATAATTATTTTGAAAACAAAAGAATATTACAATAATAAAAATACTATTTATACACTAAAATCAGTTATTAAAATCAACCACTATATATTAATATATAAATATATATATAATTTATCACATTTTTAGTAATTATTTTTAATATACAAATAGCATCACTCTTATAATATAATATATAATTCTATAGCTAACTTAGTAACTTGGTAACCTTATTAATATATTATATTGTATTTTAAAGTGTTAGTCTTTAAATAACAGAAAATTGAGTCATTTCTATTATTGCCCTTGTAAGAATAATATATTATCGCTCTTTATCTAATTCTACTTTAAAGTATAGGTCTTAAAGAAAAGTTAAAAATGAGAATCAAATTGAAGATACTCATTAATTAGTTAGCACAAAAAAACAACATTAGAAATGGTTATCCAGAAATCCGAACGACAACATAAACTATTGACTTTATCATTTTGTAGAACAATTTTGTCTTTCTATAATTAATAATATCATTTTTATTATATATTATAGTTAAATCATTTTAAATTAAATAAGACAATAACAACAAAAAATTTATTTGAAAAATTATATAAAGATAATATTATCAATTCTAAAAATAGAAAAATTACTATTTATAAAAATAAATTATTATTTTAATCCCTAATATTTAAACTATTTTTCATTCTAATCATACTGTTGAATGTTTTTTTGCAAAACACACCAACCTATTGATTTGAGCTAACAATTTACTGAATTATTAATCTTATTAATCATTTCTAAATATGGAATAACCATCCTGAAATTGGGTGTTCTTTAGTTTCTTGCATAATACATTTTCTTCCTCTCCACCTTGTGTGTGTATATATATATATATATATATAGAATGTAATAATGTATTTAGTTGGAAGGGCATTTTTGGGTTCTCCTGAGTTGGACTGGAAAACTCAGGTCTTATCATTTTTATCTGCACTTCACGCTTTGCGGTGTTATTTTGCCGGCGGTTTTCGGTCATTCATATCTAACACTTTCTATTTTTTATTACAAAGAATATTTTAGAATATTTTTTAGCTACACATCCAAGCATTTACCCCAATCAAGTCCAATCAAGTAATTTTTTCTCACTCTTACACACTCACGCACTATTACTCTCGCAAAATTAAAAAACGCGCTTTTACTGCAGCAGCAGCTTCTTCTCCTCCTTCTTCTTCTTCTTCGTCACCACTGCCGCCACCACTGTCGTCGTTGCTGTAACCACCATCGTCGTCGTCGCTGCAGACGCCGCCGCCATCATTGTCGTCGTCGTCGATATTGTCTTCTTCTTCCTCTTCTTCCTCTTCTCCTTCCTCTTCTTCTTTCTTTTCTTCGTCCTCTTCTTCTTCATTCTCATCCTCCTCCTCCATTATTACATTGTTACTGTTGTTGGTGGTGTTGTTGATGATGAAAAATAGAAACAGAATTTACATGAAAACAGAAACGAAATTTATATGAAAACAGAAATAGAATTTATATGAAAACAGAAACGAATTTGGTGATTAACCCACGCCTAGGCGTGGTCTTGTTTACGGCGTGACTTTGGGTCACGAAAACAGAAACGAAATTTACATGAAAACATAAACAGAATTTATATGAAAACAGAAACGAATTTGGTGATGAACCCACGCCTGGGTGTGGTCTTGTTTACGCCTAGGCGTGACTTTGGGTCACGAAAATAGAAATGGAATTTACATGAAAACAGAAACGAAATTTATATGAAAACAGAAACGGATTTGGTGATGAACCCACGCCAAGACCACGCCCAGGCGTGACTTTGGGTCACAAAAACAGAAACGGAATTTACATGAAAACAGAAACGGAATTCATATGAAAACAGAAACAGAATTGCTTTTTTTTCTTCTTAAATGTACTCCATCTTCCTGCTACTGCTGTTACTCCTCTTCCTCCTCCTATTTACGTAGTTTTGGTCTTCTTCTTCCTATTGTTGTCGTTGCCATTATCATCATCGTCGCTGCTGTCTTCTTCTTATCTATTGTGTCGTCGTCTTCATTGTACACCTCCTTGTTGTTGTTGTCGTCGCCGCTGCCGTCGCCGTTATCGTTATCGGAAGAAGCATGAAGAGTTGACGATAACGAGGAATGAGAACGGCGATGAAGGGAGTGAGAAAGAAAACAAAGAAGCTTGCTATAATGAAATTTGAAATAACGCATTTGAGTGAAAAAGGGAAGAACGAAAAATCAAGGATTATGTGGGTTGAGAGGCGCGTGTAGGTTAAGCACTTGGTTGGACTTGATTACTTAAATCACTTGGATGTCTAACATTGTATTTTTTATTATAATAAAATAATTAGCACATACACTTATAATAAAATTAGTATAATCATTAAGAAAAAATAAAATATACTAAATAAGTAATGAACGATGCTACTCAACCGCAAGAATGTACGAGTAACTAGAAAATTATTTTTTCTAACAAAATTAATAATATTGCCACATTGTTATTATTGTTACAAAACATATTTATATTTATGGGGGAGAAAAGGTAGTATTTGATATTTTATTTGAATTGAAATTAAAATTCATATATGAAAGTTAGATGAGTGCCACGTGCATAAAGAGCTATTGCAAGAATCGGATAAGGTTTCATATCAATCATCACTATTATTTAGGCTATTAAAATATCTGCCTTCTTATTGAAGAAAACCATGGTCCATGGCCTCCTCAAAAATATCAACCTTCTGCTTTCTTTTGAAGAGGAATATTTGTACTCATGTTTAGAAATAGACAAGCTTGGAATTTGGAATCAGGCACTAGTATGATTAAATAATGCAGAATAGAGAATTTATTTGCTACCTACTACTAAATTATATAGATTTGAGAAAATTTGTTATAATACAGATATTTCATATTTTAAAAAATTAGAATAGAATGTAGATGTGAATCTCATATATTTTTGATAAAATTCATATATTTATTATTTATATTTATATTGAATAATAATAATAATAATAATAATAATAATAATAATAATAATATTGTTATTAGTTCTACTTTTGGGTACAGGATTACTGTTATTATATTTAATTTAAGTAGTATGTAAAAATGACTTATATATTAAATAAAACTATTATACTTAGTTTTCTCAACTTCTATTCCTTTTAAATTTCTCTCCATATATTTAATAACTCATTTTAAAATTTAATTTAATTTTTTATGCACTTGTAGGCTTGTAGGTTGTAACAATGACTTTTAGTATCTTTCTAATTGATATGTTACTAACTATTTTTCAAACAATTAATTTTGGTGTACACCTTTTTTGGGTGTACATCTCCATTCAAATTCCAACGAACAGATTTTTACTATTAGAACGAACAGGTTTTTAAAAGCAAACGAACAAGTTTTTAACATGTTCGTGTCAACTATAAAATATATTCGTTGTATATATAAAAACATGTTCGTGCACGAACACAATATTACTACTAGAACGAACAGGTTTTTAAAAGCAAACGAACAAATTTTAAAACATGTTTGTGTCAACTATAAAAACATATTCGTTAAAAACATGTTCGTTTGGGATTTGAATAGAGGTGTACACCAAAAAGAAGTGTACATGTAGCATTGTTGTTTTTCAAAATTCTCTATTTCTTTTTCTCTCTATAAGTAAGATTAATCACTTTCTACTATAGCAACATTTCAATCTTTATCCTTCACATGTTTGGTTGAGATGGATTTTCTGTGAGAGCTTGGAGAAGATTAAAGAAGTCAATGGACAAGGATGGATTCTTGGAATTTGCATGCATGAGTTCTTGTGTTTGATCAAAATCTTCAAAATGTAAATACCCCATTTTGGTCCTAAAGTACATGGTCATAAAATCATTGTTCACCTAAAATGGGCCTTCAGGCCCAAATAATAATGGGTCATTTTTCAGACTAGCCCATATAAACATATTTTCCTTTCCCCTTGGGCCCAAAAATATCAATTTAGCAAAATGAAAAAAAATATTAATATAAAATAAAAAAATAACTTGGCTTAATGGTATTGAAATTAGTTTTCATGCATTAGTCATGGGTTTAATAAAAAAAAAAATAACAAAAAAAAGAAATGTTAATTTTTGTTGCTTTTGTAACAAAACTTATCACTCACTATTAAATAAGAGGAGAGAAATACCAAAAAAAAAAACAGATGAGAATCTCAAGATAATTAAAAGAAAAAAAAAAAGAAAGAAAGAGGTCTAGATATATGTACATAGACATCCTCAGATCAATAATAATGTCCTATATATCCTTCAGGTTTTTTTTCTCCTATCAATAACTTAACGAGAGTAACACTAAAGACGTACATTTGATCTGCTTAAGTATGAGACGTACATGCAAAATGGCATGTAATTAAGAAGATCATATCCTCTCCTTATTACTATTAGGTTGCACCGCCAAAATTTTGCGGTTGCTGCCACGCTCCACAACCGCCACCATCATTGCCGGCTATGTATGCCATGCAAGACATTGGTACAAGGCAGAGGCCTCGGCTTCTAAGGTCTTGATCCTTTGCCTCCGAGTTCTTGCTATTATCATCACCTATTGCTAAAACCTACGGGGAAAAATATATAATAATAATAATAATAAGTTATTTATCTAATACCGATGTAAATTATACAAATTTAAAAAATTATCTTATAATATAAATCTTATTTCTTACCTTCTATAAAAATTAAATTAAAATTCAGACTGAATTATTATATATTTTTAACAAAACTTATATCTGTATCCAGGGACGGATCCAGACGTTAATTCTGGAGGGGCCGTAAATAAATTGAAAGTGAATCGAGCTGAGATGAGTCGGGTTAAGATCAAGCTTAGCTTACGAAAATAGAGTTTGACTCATGACTTAGTTTTGCTCATTAATAATTAGTAATTTTAAATAAATTACAATTTATATAAAAATTGTTCGTCATTTATTAATTTTTTATAAAACAAAAAAGATATTACAATTTAGATATAACAAAAAATTAATATATTATCATATATTTAACAAACATGTATTTTATAAGTATATGTGCTTAAAATGATAATCATGAGTTGTCTTAATTCACTTTCAATCTTAATCAAAAGTATACAAATATAAAATAAGACTTATTAATAAATTATTATATAATCTAAAATACATTATAAAAATATATCTATAGTAAATATATAACACAAAATTAATTGATAATATAATATATCAAATATTTTTTGAACATTTTATGAGGATTCGAGAATTTCACCTAATATATATTTTTGAATATTCTTATTTACTTATTAAAAATAGCAAATATTTAAACTAAACATTTATTTATAAAATTAAATATATTTAAGAATTTAATTATTAATATACAATTGTTTTAAAAATATAAATAAAAGTATATAATTACTAATTACTGTTATATATTTTTTTAGAAAAAGTTGGGGCCGAGGCGTATGCTCGCGCCTTGGTTCCGTCCCTGTCTGTATCATTTATATATATATACCGAATAGTTCTCGATATTAATAATTATTAATAATAATAATAATAATAGGTTGACATATTATAAGGTGCTTAATTACTGCTTACCCCTTGCCTGATTATGTGTGGTCTGCTGATTTGGTTCCGCAATGACTTCATATATGGAACACTCAGTGTCTGTTGTTTAAAAATCAAACCATGAAGTTCCTTAATAATAATTAGTCAAATAAAAATTTGAAACCCTATCTAATTGAGATGTTGATAATATATGTATGTATATATGTACCTCCACTTGGCTTTGAAGGAATCTAATGTATCCAATTGCCTCGAGAAGTACGGATGCTGTATCTGTCTACAAAATCCACAACATTTTATTTTATTTTAAGAAAGTTACAAATTTATTAGTTTATTATTTCATCACATAAAGATGTTGTAAAGTTACTAGATGATAACTAAAATATTAACATACATACACTATATGTTAAACTTAAACCGGAAACATAAGAAAAATATTAACATGCACTATATGTACCTTCATTAAGGTTTTTTTTTTAATTTGTGATTTTCTTTAAATTTATTCTTAATGTTTGATTTTATTTAATTGAATCACTAATAATTTTTATTTGTGTCAAAATTACTCTTAAATGTTAACTCCATCTAAAATATTAAGAAAAACAATTGAATGAATAAAAAATAATTAGGGACATCAAAATTGAATAAAATTAAACATTGTGAATAATTTTAAAAAAAAAAATCATAAAAATTAGTGAGAAAAAAAGAACTTCACCCTTTTGTTAATAACTAAGTAATGTTTGAGAAACAATAACATGAATTTAACGTAATTAATTTAACATAATTATTTTATTTAATTTAAATTTATAATTTTATATATATATAATATTTATAATTATATGTTATTTACTTATTTCAATAATAATTAATTAAATATAAAATAACTAAATTTTGGAGTATTTTAAGCCAACAACATATACCTTGCCAAAAGGAGCGACCAATTGCTGAAGAGCCCCAATCCTATCTCCTAATCTCTCCTTTCTAATCTAAAATTAATTCAACCAGAAAAAAAAAAAAAAGAAAAGCAAATAGTCAATAAGTAATAAAGCAACCTACACACTAATAATTAACTAGACATGTGACCCACATACATATTGCTATATGCCTATATGGATATAATAATAATAATAATGGAATGTAACAAATGAAACTTAGAAACATATGTATTCATGATAAGTCTAGAATTGTGTACTCCCAAATCCGAATATATTCCATCATACTTTCTTTTTCACTTTTGAAAAATCAATCACCCAAGAAAGAAGTTTTAATTTTTATTTACTTTTATTTTAGTTATTCGGAGTCTCATATTATTTGAGGATCGGATATATAATTATATATATAATATATAAACTTTCAATAATGAGTCAAAATCAATTTTTAAGTATAAAATTATTTTTGTAACCCTCACTTTTCAGTGGGTTTAGAATTTACAATAATTTACAATTTTTTAAAATATATAAGATTAATCTTAAATTAGAGTTACGTGAATTTACAGCAAAAAAGATAACTTTAAAAAAATTAGTACATATTTTCTTAAAAATAGACAATTTCTGATAAAAGCTTTACATATTATATCTTAAATGTACTTTTTTTTTTATCATAAAATTTTAAAAATACTAAATAATATATAAGGTAAAAATTTAAATCTAAATTAAAAATATGTTAAATAAATAAAAATATATTTTACGACAGTTTCGACTTCAACCACTGTCATATTTTTGTCATTTATCTGTTTTGCGGCGATTTCTTCATCAACCGTCGCTATACTTTTTTATTCATAGCAGTTTCTACTTCAACCGTTGCTGTATACTTTCAATATTTGCATTCCCGTAAAATAAAATATGCAAGCGACAATGTGCATCAACCGCCGCTAAACTTTTTTATTTCATAACAGTTTCTACTTTAACCATTGTCGTATACTTTCAACATTTACATTTCCGTGAAATAAAATATACAGGCGACAATGTGTATTTAACGGCGGTTGAATCAAACCGCCTCTATTCCTCACATTTCTTGTATTATAATAAGCCATTCCCATCCAATAAGAGATTTGTCATGGTTGAATCACAAATTAAATATTCAGTACGTATATATAGCCTTGAAAATTAGCATATAATTAAGGAGAATAATGTATTAAATTTATTTTTATCTTAAATTAAAATTTTGGTCACCTTAAGGTGTTGGCATGAAGATCGTGATGATTCGGGTCTTGATTTCTTCGATGCATTTGATGACTCCATCAAAGTGCTTGATCTTTTTGTTTCTACCACTCCATTATTATTATTATTGTTGGTGAAGTGTGGTGGCTACATATATATGCAACAAAAATAATTATGAAAATAACAAACGATTATTAATTAGTTGAGAGTATAATAATTGAAAGTGTGGGTCTTTGATCTTTCAACGATAAAGAAAGAAAGCATGAAGCCAAAAAAAAAAAGGGAAAAAAAAAAGAAAATCTGATTAAAGATATATGTGTGTGTTTAAAGCTGAAGCTATAACATATCTGTAATAATCTATCAAAGTTTAAAGTGAAGACTGTTAACTCTTTCATGCTAAGCTAGTAATAATAACTTTTAAAGTAAAGGATATAGCCTTTTTCTTTTCCTAAAAATATTTTTAAAAAATCACCAATTTATGTATTAATAAATAACTAAATAGTATATATTAATCAACATACAACAAATCTAAGCAGAAAGTGACGATTTTTTCACGACGGTTTTGATAAATCACCGTTAAAAGGTATTTTCCATAGTTTTTACGTCGATTCTACCGTAACCGCCGCGAAAACCAAATGTGCCACGTAATTAGTGGCGATTTACACTTGAACAGACGCAAAAACCTATATGTTTCGAGAATTTAGCGGTGGTTGGTGTCCTAACCGTCGCCAAACGCAAGTTTTTAAAAACTTAAATAACTTACTTTATATTTGGATGTCATACGCTAACATCTTTTTAACATTTAATTACTTATTGATATACATTATATTCTCTAGTTTCTTTTATTCTTACTTTGTACATACTAATGTTGATATGCATTATATTCCTCAACACTGTTCAATATAAAGTAGCTATTCATCACTGTGTAATAATTAACAAAATAAAAAATTATAGTTTATTGGAAGCCATTGCTGATGAATATATACCACTAATTAACAAATAGAAAAACATTGAAACAAAATTAATTATTTATGTAAAACATTTTTACATAATAATGCATAAAAATTAGTATCTAAATGAATTTACCCTATATATGTTGAATTCAATTTTTACACACCAACAAAGAATTTTATATGTTCATCTGATTATGTATCATCAAATCAATAAAATAATTACTTTTCACAACTAACACATGAATAATCATCTAAAAGAATTGACACAATTTAACGTTACAGTCAATACAAAATTAAACTCGTATATATTTTTATCAAGTTGCTTGATGTAGGAAGATAGAAAAATCAGAAATACTTACAATTCTAGTAGTGGGCTGCTGCATATGAAGATCATGATCAAGACCAATAATATTATGGAAAATAAGGTTTTCTGGATATTGACCAAGCTGACGATGATGATGATGATCCTTTGAAAATGTTGTTGTTGTTGAGGTTAATAGATCTAAGGGCTGATGATGATGATGCATTAAGCTTGAAAAAATTTGTGATGGGTGATTCAAATTTGAGATATTTATGGTTGGATAAATACTAATAGAAGTTACTCCCTTATTATTATTATTATTATTATTACCACAAATATTATGATAATCACTTTGTGCATTAGTGGAAGGAATGGAGTAACATTGCTCTCCTTGAGAAAGGTTCTTCATTAATAATAGCCTCTCACTCATATCTTCATTATTCTCTTCACTGTTATTATCATCACCATCCCTATATACATATGGGTCAACAAGGATATGAGAGGAGATGAAAAGAAATTAAAATAAAATAAAAAAACATATAATATATATACAATAATGAATATATGCATTATTAATACATTTCAATAAATAAATTACAAAATGGTCAATGGATTTTTTTTTTGTTGCTTAGAGTTTTTACTACTAATTATAGTGACTAATTTAATTTCTTTAAGGTAATTTTAAAAAAAATAAAATAAAATTTTAACCACAAAACCCTAGATGTTGTGATGCATTTTAGATAGAAAAAAATATATATTTAGCATTTTGCTACTATATATGTTAGTTGTAGGGGAAATTAATTAAACCCTTTGAAAGAAAACTTAAGTATTAATGAAGTAGTAAAGTTGCTATATATGAATATGAAGAAGCATCATTAATTACATTATATTAAGGGAAAAACTAACTTACAAAGTTGCATTTGGTGACCTCCAAGAATGGCTGCTTCCAACACCATAGCAAGATGAAGAACAAGCCTCAACATTATCATCATGTAGCTTTTGTTGGTCTTGGAGCTGAAGATGATGGAGATTATTATTATTGTTGGTAGATTCCATAATAAGATAAGTAGTAATATTCTATGGATCTAATAAATAAAAGGGAATTAAGGGCTTGATGAATTTGAAAATCCCAATAAGATAGATGAGTTACAAAGTGATTACATATTAATATAAGAACCCTTTGGAAAGCAAAGGAATATATGCCTTACTAATATATATATATATATATATATATTCATAAAGGAACACTGTTTCAGGTTATAATAATAAGGTTATATATGTAAAATATAATTTTAATATAAATTATTTTATATAATTATTGTTTAATAATTATATTTACTTTTTATGAAAATTTATATATAAATTTTTAAAAATAATTATTTTTGTTAATGTAAAACTTTTGTGAGTTTTCATCTTTACCCTTTCAAAGTTTTGCATTTAAAGTGAGCTTGAAAGAAAAAAAGGAAGAGAGAATTCTCCATAAGACCATAACTAGCTCTGACTTTTAATTATTTAATTTCTTTTTTGGTTTAACTTTACTTGTACTTTTGTTTGCCTTATAACATTCTCAAATCTCATCCATGCCCACTTTTTGCTGCCCTCTCTTTATCACAAAATATATAATTTTATTAGAAAGCTTTTAAATATAGTGATGTATCGATAATATGTAATTATTAATTTTATTTTATATGTATTTTTTATATTTTTTAATTAAAATTAACGGTAAAAAATTATAGATATACTAGTGTATATATTTGAAAGTTTTCCAACCTTATTAACTAAATATAAACTTTCGGAATTTCTTAGGGTGAAATTAATAATTAGATAAATAATAAAGATTATTGTAACTAAATTTTTTTCGAAAAATGTGTTAGCTTGATAATGTACATATCAGCTTGCTGCCTTTCAAACTAGGACATACATGGGTTAAATGATTTGTTATTAAGATAGAAAAATAAAATATTTCTTATACGCGATTCAAATATCTATATACATATGTTATATTTTTTAAGTTTGTAGGTCCACAACATCAATGTTAAAAGCAGAAAACTAAAGTGTTTAATTAATAATCATCCAACAAATATGAATTACTCTTTTCAACAGACACATCTGTATATTATATATAACTCACCAAAATAAAAAAAAAAGAACAAAAATCTAATTAATATTCTAGGATAAATTTAAAAAAGTAGTGATCATGGAGAAGAAGATTAATTAATATTTTAGCAAAATGATATATATGTTTAATTAATTTATATTATTACATAACTATATATTGGTTAAGTCATGTCCACACGACCAACAATTGTATTATTCCATTGACCTTTGTTGACAAACATTTCTTCAGGAGACCTTTAATTTATTTTTATTTTATTTTTTATGACTCATAAAGAAATCTGTCTATTCATCAAGTGATTCATTTTTTGAGACCTTGAAAACTTATAAAGTGATTCATTTTTGAGACCTAAGTTCCCATATTGCTAGCTTCTTTATTAAAGAATAAATATAAAAATTTTGTTCTATACTTACAATTTTTTTTTAAATAGCCGACTCCAAAATTATAATGGGGCCTTATAATATCTTCAAAACGTATTAAGTTAAAAAGAAATAATGTTAATTATATGCAATTTTTTTAAACGATTTTTGGGCTAATTTGTAAAACTATAAATATTTTCTTATACATATACAAATTAATATATATTATCCTACTCCTACTTATCGTTTAGCATGATGACACTTATTGAGATATGATTTCATATCTTAAGAAAAATAAATAAAGAAAAAGGATATTGTGTTCAACGGTAGAACAGGAGCATATCCACTTTTCATGTGGTCAATACATACTTTTTGGGTGCTTAGCTTTCTATTCCATAAAATCCACAGCATAAAAGAAACTAATAATAAAAAAATATATTTTTAATAATGTATTGACAATTTAAAATACTTTATACGTTTTTCTAATTGTATTATTTTTTATAATTATTTATGTAATTAACATAAAAATAGTCATTCTTACCGATACAAGTTTATGTGACTAAATATAAATATAAAATTATTTTACTATAATAAATTAATAATAATAATAATAATAATAATAATAATAATAATAATAATAATAATAATAATAATAATAATAATAATAATAATAATAATATAGACATTATGTTTTGGTACATTACATCATTTTTTGGTGACATTGGTACATTCCATCATGGTGGAACACATAGGAGGAGTGGGACTAATGTTTCTCCCTACTCAGATTATGACCAGCTTTCTATCTTTTCTTTTTTTTTTTAATCTATTATTTATATAAAAATATTTTTTTAAAAATTAAAGTCATAATTTTTTAACTAATTAGATTTAAGTGACGTAAAATATTAAATTTATTATTTAAATTGTTTTATTATAAATTTTTATATACTCACTTACTTTTCTTTAATATATTTCAAAAACATATTTTTACAACTTTTATCTTGCAAAATTATACAAACAATTTAAAAGAAGTACTTTTTTATTTTTTTATCATAAAATTTAAAAAAGGTTAAAAAATATACAAGGTAAAAAGTGGAATCTAAGTTAAGAATATGTTAAATAAATAAAAATATATTTTGCGGCGATTTCAATCTTAATCGTGAATCATCATTATATTTCTATTATTTATTTGTTTTACGGCGGTTCTTGCATCAATCGCTGCTAAACTTCCATTTTGTGGCAATTTCTACTTCAACCATCACCGTATTCCTCAAACATTTACATTTAATTGGAGAAATTCCGGACAATGTTCATTTAGTGGCGGTTGAATCAAACCGCTGATATCCCGCCTTTCTTGTAGTGATTCTTAACAAGTGTGTTTCTTGGTATGATTAGTTTTTTTTTTTTTTTTTTTTTTTGGAGGAGTATAAGCAGTAGTTTTTTATAA
>JASCZI010241671.1:137883-182759 GCA_036250425.1 Stylosanthes scabra
TCTTGGTACCCTATCATACGCTTTTTCCAAATCAATAAACACCATATGTAGATCCCTTTTATTACTACGTTAATGACACAAATATGACATTTTAAATGTCAGACACATCTTTAGAAATTACCTGAAATATTGGAGACAAAAACATATGTATTAGAAACTAGTATTAATTTACCCTTTATAACCTCTGCATTTTGAAGTCAATATCAAAATCATACTACTTTGACTACATTACCTGATAATTAATGTTTTCTGGCCTAAAGTTACTTAGCATTATATATCCTAATTTTCCATACAAAAGTTACAATAAATTTAAAATAACTTTCAATGACTACATGAGCATTGTTTGTGTTTATTGTAATTGTAATTATTACCAATTACAAGCGTGCAACATATGAGTTTGCTTGGGTTACATACCTAACCCATCTATATGGATTATGTGCCTTTGACTTCTTTGCTATTTGCAAGTACTTCACCTACACCAACAAATGGCTTCTTAGAACTATTTATCACTAGAAAGTACACAATAACCCAACATAAATGATAGGATAAGTATTCATCTTCTACTTCAAAATAATTGTCAATTTCGACAAAGAGAAGTTTAAAAATATCCCTGCTAGGGTAAAATTGATGTAAATCGAAAACTTGAGGGACAAAATTGAAACAAATTAAAACTTAGAGGTATTTTTGAAACCTTTGATAAATATTAAGATAAAAAATTATACTTTACCCTGCAAAGAAAATATAGCTTCAAAAGATCATCTCCATATTTTACCTGAAGCCTTGAAGGATGGTACATCGGTATAACGAAGGTCATGCTAACTGGCCCTGCCTCCTTCATGATATTGCCTGCATTTCCAACATAAAGATGCTTATTCATTAAGATCTAACGAGAATGTATTTTTGACATTTTTTCCCACACAGAACATCTTACCATGTAACTCCTGCGAAAAAGTCAGCTTTGCTCGTAAAGTATGTTCCGATCCGCCGACAACCTACAAGAGGATACACCAACCATTACTCTAACCTGTTTGTAGATCAATAATGGGAAAGCAATAGATCAATAGTACCTTTTTTATGCTCCACTCTAGCCTCTTATTTGCTTCCTTGAAGTCTGTTGTGTTTCCAACGGATTCATGATCTAACTCAAAACTAACACTGACAATTTCCCAATCAAGGGGCCAACATATGTTAAAATTTCAAGTGATTAAGATACTCAGCAGTTTGATCATAGTATATTCGAATCCCATACATTATGCATGTTAGAGGACATGTATTGGTTAATTGCTTTTGTCGACTCGGCTTGTGATACTCTTGCACTATGTCTATGAGGTTAGGTTAGGCTAGTCAATCCTTCTACATGAAGTTCTCTAAACAATGGCCAAAGCTAAGAAGCAAGTTGTATATCAAGCTCTCTACCATGGTTTTCGCTTAGACGAGAAATCCATAATCATTCACCAATACCTACAAAATTGTTTTTCTGAAAACTTTTTTTGATACCTCTCTCAATCATTCATTTTGATTATGACTTGAACTATGTTGTATAAGGAAGCAACATAATATACCGATTGGTAAATTTTGGCACCGGCATCTGTACAAGAACTGAGTTAGTATTGATGCTTGGGTCGAAGTCAGCACGAACTTTAATTATCACTTCGGCCTATGAAAATACAATGTATAGATAGTCATAATTTGCTAGAAACATATGAAGAATTTGGAAAATCAACTGGATAGCACAATCACCTTAAGGGGTCCTGTTTCTTCAAGCAACGCATTAATACGAAAGGGAGGCTTAAAAGGTTGAGTCATTCGATAGTTCATGACTGGGAATTCACCATCTGGCGGTACCTAGCAAAGACAACGGCACAATCCTTAAACGAGAACTAAAAAGCATGATATGCTTTTCTATTTAACATGTAGATGAGGTGACATATGATGCACTTACCAAAGACAAAGTTCGGTCAGCATCGAAACTATCAAGGTGTACAGACTCATGGAAGTTGCAATCATCTAGAATCACTGCAGTGGAACTTGTATAATCTGTTAAAGATGGGAAAACTAGATCAGACAAACATGAGAAGCCGTAGAGAAAATGAGCAATCATATAAAAAAAAATGAACTTTAACAACTTCATGAAAATTATCCAACCATCAGTTCCTCAGGTAAAACCATGGCATATTTTTTTCCTTGTAATATAATCTTTATCACCTTTATCCACACCCTATTTAATCAGATTAACCAGGCTAAAAAAAATTGTGACTGCATCTCCAACATAGATTCTTTCCATCCGCAATGCTCGAACTTGAGACTAGTGCAAAGGGGATGAGGTTACCTGCGATTCTACCAACCTGGTGTTGGTAAACCATATCACTAAGAATACTAGTGATATATACCTTTTTTAAGAGAATTGCATAATGGGTAAACTTGTACGAATCTACGGATCGAGTTTAAGTAAGCTTCACGAGTTTACTTAAACTCGCAAGTTTGACAACCTTGACTAAATAAATCACTTTCTAAGCATTTCAAGGGGCATAAACTATGCAATAGATTGGCATACCACTTCTTCCTATACTCAGGTCATCATTGAGAGCAAGCCGAATTTCTGGGTTACCCGTAAGGTAACTCTTCATTTGAATGGTGCCGTCTATCTCACTAGTAAGTATATATCCCTGTTTCAAGCAAGAAACTCATTAAAATGCTCAACATTTGACAGAAGTATAAGACATCATAGCACATAAAATGAATGAACCATGTCTAAGAAGAAGAAGTTACTATCGAGTCACTTACACTAGAGTTGAATGTGACACTTATTTTCTCGATTACATCAACAAAAATCTCCTCCCTCTTTCTACCACCAGGTTCATTAGCAACAACAGACTTTGTAATGGCCGTGCCCGGCATTCTTTTGTTCCCTTGCTGCAGATATAGGTGAAATCCATGAAGTTATTAAACTACAAAAGACAACCAACGATATCACTGATTTGCCGATGCTACAAACAATTACCACAAAAATGGATCCAGCACCAAGGGGAGGCATTACTTCAGAATAGGTCATAATTGGCTCATTGAAAATATAAGATTTCAAAACCTCAGTGGAAGTTGTTTGTGCATAACCGAAATCCTGGGATAAAAAAATAGAAATTAGTATGCCTAGACATCAAAAAGAAAATGCTTCAATCAGAAAGGACATGACAAAATAATTAGCTTTAAAATTCTATGGAATGAAATGAAACTGAATTTGAATTTCGGAAGTTACAATAGATATGTTGAACCAAGTATGTCATTAAGTTTCAATTTCGTATAACAATAAAAATGAATTGAATAATTTATCCACCATAGCTGGTTTGATATATTGAGCATGTGCAGAAACCAAAAGCTTCAAATGTAACAACAATTTGTTATCACTATATTATAGGCATTACATTAGATATTTCAAAAGAACATTGAAAATAATTAATATAAGAACCAGCACATGAAACTTATTTACAAGTTAAATATTTTAACGAAAGAACCACAGAAAGCCGAAATGACTCAAACTAATAAACAGTCTCATGTTCACCTGAAATCACACAAGAATACTAGCAAATACTTACAATGACTTCATCAAGCAATTCATAGACAAGCACGAAATTCTTCCGCAACGAATCCTCATTAAGAATGCCAAGGTAATCCTTGATAAGACGAGCGATCCTCTGCAAGATCTCCAAGACAAGTGAAGGGGATACATTGACCCTGTTTGTAGCAACAAACAACAACCCAGCAACCTTCACATGGAAGTAGTTCACTCCATCCACATTCTATAAAAAACCAGAGACATAAACACACACAAAAAAAAAATCCCAAACACATAATTATAAGAAATTGAGTGGATAAATGTATTGAAACATATTATTTTCAGTACCAAGTGTTTAAATTCACGGGTAAATTATATTGACCTCCCTTGTTTTTAGAATAGTGAATACTCAGGTTCAGTCGACTTCATGTGAAATTACTTGTTAAACACCGTTAGATGATTCAACATATTTGACTAAATTGTGATCTAACGATTTAAAGTGACAACTTCTACGATTTAGAATATTGCCTAACATCACCAAAGGTTAGTGCATAATTTACAAACCAGGAACACATTAATTACATGAATCTAATTTTATAAGCTGTTTTAACAATCAATCGTGTATTGACACTTCACTAACTAACTTTCAATCTCACCACTTAAAAGGTCATCTATATCCAAGTGACATGTTACTACATTAAAATTAAACTCTAATAAGTAATTGCATACACTTATACATACATATTTTTTTCTCTCTCTCTCTTACAAAAGTCAACCAAGCATTGATAGAGTCTCAGCAATTCAGCATTAGCATTAATTCACCAATTAGAAATCTCTTAAAACCTATAAACAATTGATTAAATAAATAAATGTATAATTCTGATGAAAATTAAAAAAAAAATAGAAAAGAATACTGACAAAAACAGGTGGAGCATCTTGTTGACCATCGTGGTTCCAGAACTTGACTTGGCGGAAAAATGTCTCAGCGCTCGCTTTGTGAACATCACGGCGATCTGCAATTGCATGCAAAAAAGAAGAAAAAAGAATTATTAAAGCTGCTAAGTAAGTATTTTTCAGCAAAATAGAAATAGAAAATGGTTGGTGCGATTTACTTACAGTCACGGAAGACGATGTTATCGCCTCGTTGAGAAAGCACGAAAAACTGAGATATTATCATCCTCAGCTTCCAATAATCTATCGCTCTCTTTTCTTCTCTTCTCTTGTTTACTTCATTCTCACCATTTCTGCTGTTGCTTCTTCTTCTTCTTCAACTTGACAAGTGAGAACAACACTCTCTCGGTGACTGTGTTGTTTTGCCACGTTTTTGGAGTCGCTCACCTCTCACGTGACAAATGTGCTTCAGCTTCACATTTATAATTTAAATTATTAATTATTAAAAAATGGTATTTTTTTTTCACGATATTTCTAAAATAGATAAGTTAAGGATTAATACGTCAGTTTCATTTAAAAATTTGTCATTGGTCAATAATTCATTGTGTGAATAAGACCAAATTCAAATTTTTGACACTTGTTTAAATAGATTAGCGAGTTAATCATTTGAAGAATTTAAGTTTTTTTTTTTAACAAAACGAGGCTAAAAGCCCAAAGAAAACACAAACAAACGAGACTACACCAGACTCAGACGGGGCAAAGAGGCCCATGTGGCATCATCATGTATGAGTTTTAGAATTCTCGGAGGGGGAGAGTCAAGGAAATTGTACTCATTCCTCGATTTGGCTCCCTCATTGGCCAACCAATTTGCATACTGGTTTGCTTCTCTAAATATATGCTAGAAGGTAATTTGCCGTGGGCGGTGTTGGTACTCCAAAATCTGTCTGAGGGTGTAGCTGTGGCAAGTGTCTACTCTAGCATGTTCTGTGATATTGTCAACCGCTTCCTTAGCATCAGACTCCACTTCCATTCTCCTCACACCCAAATTCCAAGCCATTTCAAGGCCCTTAAGCAGACCAGTTAGCTCTGCTTGCGAGCTGTGGCTTTCATTCAATCTCATAGAAAAGCCAGTTATCCATTCTCCTTTGTGAGTTCTCAATAAGCCACCACACCCTGCCAGCGGTTGATCCAACTTCGCCGCACCATCAACATTAAGTTTGACCCATCCTATATCCGGGCACGTCCAGGACACTTTTCAATGGCGTGATAATTTTATGGTCCAGCAGAGTTTGTTTCGACGCCGCTTCTCTATTTTTACTCACCGTTTCTAAAATAATCTTAACAGAGATGCTATTGATAGGCATCTTGAACGGTGGTTGGAAAAGCTCCTTATTCCTCCATTTCCAAATCCACCAGCAGGTAGTGAAAAAAATGTCCAACCAGTCTTGTCTGCGTCCTCTATTCAGGTTATTAGTGAAGTTGAGTTCAAACCATTGAGGTAAGGGGCTAGTGAAGAAGGCATTCAGAGCTTCAGGGTTTAGAAGTTTGTTCCAAATGAGAGCTGCCTGAGGGCAGTCACGCAGAACATGGAGGGTGGTTTCCTGAGATTGGGGGCAACGATGATAAACATCAGATGCCCCTAAGGCTTTAGCTCTTCTAGCTACCGTAAATAGCCTTCCATGTCTAGTCTGCCATATAAAGACCTTGATACGTTCCGGACCTCTCCACTTCCAGATCACTTTCTAATCTCTGCTACCAGCGGAGTTTGGTTCAGTGAGATTTTTATAGGTAGAGGCTACACTGATCTTGCCACTGGCTAAGCACCTCCAACAAAACTTGTCTTTCTCCATATTTGTCACAGAAGGCATCTGTACTTTAATCCTGTCAATGACAAAACTGGGGAGGAAATTTCGTATAATATCAGTCTTCCATTGCCCATTCTCATCCACAAACGTTGTAATGGTTTTATTCTGCATGAAAGGAGGTAACGGTTGAGAGACAGCATCACTGAGTTTGGATTTATCAGGCAGCCAAAGGTCTTCCTAGAAACGGGCTTTCTTTCCATCTCCGATGATCCAGGAGCACTGTTGCTGTAAAAGAGGCCAAATTTTGGCTAGGTCCTTCCAAAGAGGGGAGCATTTATGGTTACTTTTGAGTTGCCCAAGGTTCACTAGACCTCCATCATTGTTGTGAATCATAACCTGAGCCCATAGCGATTGTTGTTCATCAATTAGTCTCCAAGCCAACTTGAGAAGGAAAGCATCATTCATTTCCGAGATTCTCCTAAATCCCAATCCACCCATGTATCTTGGGAGACAAATGGTATTCCAACCAATATGGTGGATCTTCTTGTGATTTTCCGTCTCTCTCCATATGAATTTCCTCTGCTTCTTTTCAATCTCCTGACAAATTCCTTTTGGGATCTTGCAGTGCTGCATTTCGTAATTGGCCATTGGAGCTATGACCGCCTTGGCTAAGGTAATACGACCAGCAAGGGATAAGCAATTAGCTTTCCAACCCTTCAACTTGTCAGATATTCGTTGCAGCACATGTTTGAATTTCTCCTTTCCTACCCTATGATTCGAGATTAGAGCTCCCAGATATTTCCCAAGGCAGAGATTTTCTTTGAATTGGCTTCTCTGAGTGATTCGGTTCCTCTCCTCAGTTGGAACATTTCTAGAGAACACCAAAGATGTTTTCTGTTCATTCATCTTGAGTCTAGAGGCTTTATAAAGCCTTTCCATTATGTGGAGAACCCTTTGCATCTGATTCAAATTGGCCTCCATGAAAATAAGTAGATCATCGGCAAACAACAAATGGGAGACAGCAGGGCCATTTCTTCCAACTTTCATGGGCTTCCATTCTTCCTTTTCAACACTCTCTTCTATCAGCTGAGATAATTTATCCATGGCGATAACAAAGAGGTAGGGGGAGATTGGATCTCCCTGTCTTATCCCTCTTGAGGGCTCAAAGTCTGTGGTTTTTCCTCCATTTCAGAGAAGATTGAAAGAGACTGAGTGACACAACCCATAATTACATTTCGCAGACCATCAGGAACCCCAAATTCCTTGAGGCAGGATTGGAGATAATCCCATCTAATTCTGTCGTACGCTTTTTCAAAATCCACCTTGATCGCCATGAAACCTCTCTTCCCTTTGATTCTCTTCATCGAATGAGCAAGCTCCTTTGCAATCAGAATGTTGTCCTGGATTTTCCTTCCCGGAACAAAACTAGATTGATGAGGGGCTATACGGTCATGCAAAACAGGTTTCAGCCATTCTACCAATATCTTAGAAAGCCCCTTGTAGCTGACATTGCATAAGGCTATTGGCCTGAATTGAGTGATAAACTCTGGGTTGTTGACTTTAGGGATTAGGGTTATCAGAGTATTGTTATGTTCTCTGATTAAAGACGGGTTCTCCCAACACTCTTGAATATGCTTGACAGCCTGATTACCAATAATCTCCCAATTTTCCTTATAGAAGAGGGCAGGGAATCCATCCGAGCCTGGAGCTTTTAAGGAGCCAATATTGAAAAAGGCCTTTTTAATCTCCTCCTCTGACTGTTTATGGTTCATATCATCAATTAAGAGATGGTTGATATCTGGGAAGGTCTTTTCTGTGTGCAGGTTGGGGGCTCTGTCCTCTTCTTGGAGATAAAGCTTCTTAAAGAAATTAATGGCGTGATTAGAGAGGGCGTCCGGGTCTTCAATCCAGTTGCCATGCTCATCCCTAAGCTTGAGGACCTTATTTTTCCTTCTTCTGATGATGGTCTTAGTGTGAAAATAACGGGTGTTACGATCTCCATCCACAACCCACCTTTCTCTCGACTTTGGGAGCCAAAGAATTTCCTCCCTCAAAAGAATTTCGTTCAATTCCTCTTGAAGTTGAGATTCCAACCGCTCCAGATGGGGATTAAACCCATTCCCAAGAGCCTTTTGGATGCCTCCAATTCTATTCATCAATCTGTTCTTCATCTTTCCAACATGGCCGAACTGATCTTTATTCCAACAAGTAAGGTCGGCAGTTAATTTGGACAGGGAATTATTCAAGACACCATTTTTTATCCAGCAACCCTTAACAAAATTCTTGTAATTGGGATGCGTTGTCCACATAGCCTCAAAACGAAAGGGCCTCTCCATGAATCTATTATCTCTAGGGTAGAAGGATATAAGAAGGGGGTGATGGTCCGATTTAACCCTTGTTAGCACCTCCACCTTGGTCTCATCATACCTAGTTCTCCAGGAAGCATTACAGAGAGCCCTATCAAGCATTTTAAAGACCCTCTCCAGCCCCTCCCATTGGGGTCCACGCCAAGTGAATTTAGAGCCAACAAAGCCAACATCAATGAGACCACAATCAGTAATCCAATTCTTGAATCTACGGCAAGCATTGCTGTCAACTCTACCCCCCCCCCCTTTCTTCTCTCTTTCATTAGCAATCTCGTTGAATTCACCAACCAAAAGCCAATTTTGAGAAATATTAGCAGCAAGGTCTTCCAATTCTGGCCAAGGTGTCTTCTAATAGTATCTTGATGACTGGCATAAATGGCTGTGAGGTTCCATTTAAAGTTGTTACCAGGACTCATTACATCAAGATGAACATACTGAGCTTTAGAAGTAATTATAGAAATTTGAACAGCAGGGTCTTTCCAAAGGATCCAAATACCACTACTAAAACCATTGGCTTCTTCTACATGACTAAAGTGGAAACCACAGCTAGCAATAGATCTCATCGCCTGGTTACCACTACATCTAGTCTCAAGGAGAATAACAATATCTGGTTTGTAGATTCTACAGTACTCATTAAGGGTGCGAGTAAAAGCCTGACTCGCAGCCCCTCTACAGTTCCAAGACAAAATAATCATAGATACAAGTGGGAAAGGAGAAACTCACTGTTCCATGGGTGCCTCATCCCCATCCAACAGGGGTTGCTCCCCTTCACTCATAATACCATCAATGTTTGATTCATCTGAAATCTCAGAATCATCACTCAACATTCCTTCATCGTTCTGCTGCTATTCCAACCCCTTCTCATATTGGAGTACAGCTTCCATCATGATATCAGTATCAATCGAATGCAAGTCTGGTGGGTCCGGTTTAGGATTGATGGTGTTGCCTTCTTCCATCTCTATGGTCTCAAGGACTCTCGAAAGTTCCATTGGAGAAACTTGAGAAGATTCTGCAAGTCTTTCTTCAGAGTGTGCAAGGTTGAGGACAGGGGGTTGGTCGTGTTGTGAGTCAATGGTTGGGTTTGGTGTGGGTTTCAAGTTTGGGGCGGGTGTCTTATCTTTGATGGGTTGTGCCAGTGGGTTGGGCTCTTGTGTGAGGTTGCATGGCTGTTGGGTTGGTGTTGGGGTTGCTTGGGTGGTGCTGTTGTTGGATTTGTGTGGGCTGGCAGTGTTTGTAGGGTTAGAGTGGGCTTTGGATTTGTTTTTTTTTGGGCCAAGAACGTTCGTGGCTTTGGGTGGGGGCTGTGGAGTTTCATCATTTGTCTTGGCATGGGGGACATTCCTTGTATCACAATGATTGGGGTCAGAGCCGTTACGATTCTCTTCGTCCAGGATGGCAAACCTCGTACCTACCGTCCTTTCTCCCTCCTTACGTCCCACCTTTCCTTTCACCCCACTATTTGTCCCTTCAGCAGACTTTTTCACGTATTTGCCTTTCGTCTGTACGATCATCCAAGAATCGTACTGGTCCCCTTGTTCATTAATCACCTTCTTGCCCTTGCTTTTCTCACTAATACCCGAAATGCCCTTGTCCTTGTCTGCACCTCCAGTATTGTTCATCTCCCCCGTCGTTTGGTTGTTCTTCTCAGACCTCTCCGCCGACCCTTGGCCACTGTCCTGGGCCTCACTCGCTCCTTCACTGCTGCCGGCTACCTTCTGATTACTAGGAGTTGGCTTTTTAAGTTAGTAAAAACTTTTTAACTTTTTTATTTTTTTGGTTAGCAACTTTTAGAAGACATCTATATTTTTCTTTTTTTTTTGGTAATGGACATCTCTATTTTTCTTAGTTTTTAGAATTTTATTGGGTCATAAAGCAAAGAAATAGTGATTGGCTAGCCCATTCCATCGGGTTCGAGTATGAATAATGGGCCTCAGTCTCGCCGTTGATAAGGCCCAATTATTAAAAACTAATAACCTGATTATCTTTAAAAAAAAAAAAAAAAAAGGAGGAGGAAAATGAAAAGCAGCCCCTGAAAACTATGAAAAAGCTACATGTGCTAATTCTTCAACAAACTACGAAAGTGAAAAGGTTAAACTGAAGTTTGAAGAGTGATTTATGTGTCTTATTTTCTTTTGTCAGTTTTTAATTAAAAGACACACTAATTACTTCCTCTAATTCTTTTCCTTTTATTTTTATTTTTATTTTTTTTGGTAACATGTGCTTATGACTTTTTCTTTGTAACATAAAAAGGCATATATATAAGATCTTGGTGGTTACTTGTGTTAGTTTAATTTTACCTTTATCCTTGGTTCTTGCTTGTTTTCTTTGATTCATAGATTCCTTGAAACTGAAAATGCAAGCATAATATATAAGCTTATGCTCTTATATAAGCCAATTCTCTGAATAAGATTATATAGCAAGCACATATGTCATAGAGGAATCATTTTAGGTATTTCAGGATATATAGTAATTCAATTATTTTAATCGTTGATTTTAATTATAAAATAATTTTAAAATATATATAAATTAAAATGAACGATCAAGATCACTAAAATATCGTAAACCATAGAACACTTGAAATTTTTCCTATCATAAATTGTGTGTTAAATTTGCAAATTTAAATGAAATAATTCTATATACAAGTAATGAGATGCTTCTAAGCATCTAAACTTAATTAGATGATTATATATAAAAAAAGTCATATTTTCAAAATATCAAAATTAAACTCTATTTTTTCTTAGACGTTTAATGGATCCATTTGGAGCTATGAGAGATCGACACCAACAATGAAAATAAGAAGGGACTGATGTCAATTCTTAATTGGCAAGTGGAAAATTTAATAAATAAATATTCAAAAAGGATGAAAATTTAAAAAGAGGCATTTACATATGGCCAATTGGCCATTCCACTCAATGGAGACATTAAACCCCACATAAGAGAAATATATCTTTATTATAAAATAAAATAATTTATATATCATCACATGATGATTGAATTGCCTTCGGTATTAAGGAAACAAAAGTTAAACCAAACTGAAAGATAGAATTATTCCAGATATTAATTAAGCTGGTCCTTTAAATAATAATAATAATAATCTCTTTTTTATTTTATAATATAGTTAGCTCTTTTATGGCACTATACTAGTGATATCTACTTATTAATTTAATTTTTTGGAATAATTAAATGATTTCATTATGTCATTATATTAAAATTTTATGACTAAAAGGTCTGTGAAATATATTTTTGTTAACCCTAAAATAAATAACTTAAGTATAAAGCAAAACATCAAGATAAAAAAACAAAAGTTAACAAAAAAAAACAACCTTACTGTAAAAGATTCATACAAATTCTTTTTTTTTTTTAACAACAAATGCAAATTCATCTCTCTCTCTCTTATATAAGGCACAGCAATTTTCATTCCCACTTATAAATTATTTTTTTTTAAAATAAAGAGATTAACTAGTTGCATTTGCATGGCATGCATCATCCATGCAATAAAACAAAGAATCTCAAGGCCTTAACACAAATATGCAGGTGTGTTATGTGGAAGAGAAGAACTTTGTGGAGAAACAAAATTGGTTACTAATGGCGCAAGATTATATGAGTAGGTGGGTGAAGGATGACCGGGGCCAGCATAACGTGGTATAGCAGCAAAATTAGCCAATGGAGATAGCTAATGAGAGGTCTGGTGCGGGTAATAAGAAAATAGTAGGGGTTTATATAATGTTTTTATAACTTGGTGTACTAGCATGTGGTCAGGTGTAATTGGGTAATAGGGGAAGAAAATAGTAGGTGTTTATGTAATGTTTCTAGGCTCTGAAACTTGGTGTATTAGTAAGTGGTCAGATGTAATTGGTGTCTAACTGCTGCTGATGGCAATGCCTATGGGAAGTGTTAGATGCTTAGACTTATTGTCTTACTCTCCGTTTGAGTCGAGAATAAAATCAATTTTTTTAAAAAAATTATGCATGCAATAGTGAACTAGCTAATATTCCATTTCTTTTTCTAATTAACAGAGAGTCACAAAGATAGTTATATATAATCATAATTTTTTTATTTGACTTTTATTTTTATGTATTAATTGTAATTAAATTAGATACATAATATTAAATATTATAAATATATAATTATAAATATTAAGTTAAATATAATAAATTTAAATTATTATTATCTATTATTATTCTAAATAATTATGTCAAACAATTATTTTCCTTATATATAAACGAACATAGGCAAAGGCATAACTTTTTTTTTTTGGACTTGGAAAGGCATAACTTTTGAACATATATAGTCTTAGAGATGTGTGATAAAATGGAGCAAATTGAGTGGCACTTTAGCATATAGATATAGCATCACATTTCAAAATTTTCATGTACGAAAAACAAAATCTATATAGTTCTTACGTATCTCAATTGCTTATCTGTAAAAGCAACCGCACTAGAAAAAGAAGCCCTAACCAACCTTCATTAATTAATTAATTAATTGACCCATCATGAACTGTAGTCATGTTTATTTGTCCCTACTTAATTAGGTCTTCTTGTTTTAAGACTATACTTATTATAATTGACGTTGAGCTCATATAATATTGATTTTTTCTATTATAAGATATTTCGAGTTACACCTAAAAATTCTAAAAAACAATCATCTTATTAGATGACACATCCATTTCCACGCGCACCCTTTTAATTACTATAGAATAAATATTTAAATTAATCCCAAATTTTAAAATTATACACTTTAGTCTTATAAATTTTAAAATATTCAAAATAATCTTTAATGTTTATTTTTATTAGAGAATATAACCCCTCATTTATAATTTATATTAAGCTATGAACAAAATAGTTCCTTAAAATTAATTATAAAAATTCTAATACAGTCAATTCAATTTTGTGTGTTTTTTAAAAAGAGAAGTATATTATCGAATAGATATAAATGTTAAAAATTATTTTGAATATTCTAAAATTTAATAAATTAAAATATCCGACTTTAAAAATCTTAGGAATTAATTTAGGTAATTACTCTTACTACATATTTATTATTGAAGGGTCTAACCTATGGTTTTATTTCGCTCTTCTTTCTTTATATAAATCTCTTTGCCACAAAAAAATGTCATCAAATTATTTATTTTAAGGGTGTACAGTATAGGTCTTTTTTAGAGTTTGTTTTGTATTAAATTTTAATATATTGTTATAAAATCATTTATTTTAAATTAATAAAAAATACATAAATAATTATATATCTCTATAGGGATTGTTGAATAGTTCAAAATCATCATAGTCTCCTTTGTGGATGCTACTTTTAAATAACAGTTAACTAATGAAAACTTTATTAGACAAAGAAAATAAAAGTAAAAATGAGTTTTCTTCTTTGAAAAGATGTAACATAAATATGAGAAATTAATAAGATTTGGGACAACCCCTTTTATATTTGCTGGCCCATCAAACCGACCATCAAATCACTTCTCTGCAATGTGTCCCCTCTTTTTTAATTTCCATAATATCAGTTTTCATTGAAGACCCCATTGCTGTAGACAGAAACATAAAGAGATCATCACACCAATTATTGAAAATCCACATTATAAAAATGATTTTTAATGATGAGTAAATCAAGATTAGTTTGGTATGAAACAACATTTTCCAAAAATTTATATTGATGTGAGGAAGTATATAAATTGTTATATTTCTAATATATTTTTTTAAGTAAGAGTTTTTTTTTCTTTTGGTTATGTAAAATCTGCATTGGGTTTCTTCAATTTTTAATTTTGTCTTATGCTTAATTATTTTGTGTTTCACAAGAATCGAATTCAAAACTTTATATATATATATATATATAAGGGTAACAACTACTAGCTACCAAATGACAAATTACTACCTAATTCATAAAAAAGACAATAATAGAAGGGCCAATAGAAGAAGAAAATAATAAAGAAACTACTATATATATTTTAATGGTGCTGATGAGACCTTGCAATTTCCATTGCTTTAATTTGATTAACTCCATGAGTAGTGTGTAAATTACATTTTTTTCATGACACTGATAAAATTGAATGATCAAGATAAACTATCACACTATTAAAAACATTATGCCAATGCGATTCAAATTTTAAACAATGATTTCTATTATGAGTCGAATTTGAATTGTCTTATGAATCAACTTATGAACTAATAACTTTAAATTCTATTTTGAGATTTTATTTTAGAATTGACAAAAATAATAACTTTGAAAAGATTGGACCGACAAAAAATACTCTAAAATATTTAAAATTTTGATAAAATTAACTAAAATCGTTCAAATATCTAATAGAAAAGAAAGTAGAAACAATTGATGTTTAGTCTTTTTGTCAAAATTTAAAATTTTATGTGATATTTTTATTGTTCAAATCTTTCAATTTATTTTTGTCAATTCTAAGATTTTTAGCAAATTTTTTTTATTTACTCTTATTTTTTTATATCCGAATACATATTTCTTATTATTATTAAAAGTGTAAATTAAAATAGTGAGAAACTCGCAAGACTTAAATGCCATGGAGTATATTCTTTTGCACCTCAACAAGATTCTAGCTAATGCTCACTTTTGTCCATGGCAATGGTCAAACTTTTTTTAGTTAGTTGTCAATGGGCTTGATTGCTACATGCTATAAATCATTAATAATAATCACCACAATAATTAACTTCTCACTAAATTTTATTAATATATTTTCATGGATATTTCTGAAAGAAACGTAGCCAAATGGAAATCTTATTGCCACAAAAATGATTATTAGTGTTCAAACGTCATTAAATATTTCTCTTTTGGGAACCAATATTGTTTTTTCAAAATGCAAAAGTTATTAGGTCAAGAGAAATAAACTAACAAATTCATGACTTCATGTATCACCAAAATAAAAAGCAAAATCATAGGAAGTAGTAGACAGTATTATTCCACCACAAGCAAGACCAAATAGATACAAATTATTATGATCACTATCTTATTAATAATTTATACTCTTTCAAGTCCAAAGCATGCCTTAGCTTTCATTAATCTAATGAATGGAAAAGATAATTTCCAAATCATGCCTTCCATATATAATAATATAGGAAAGTTTCCAGGTATACCGTTTTATCGGTATACCTATAATCTGTAACCGTTGATTTTAATTTATATTTATATTTTAAATTTTTTTAAACAAAATCAACGGTTATAGATTACAGATATACCGATAAACTGATATACCTAAAAATCTTTCAATAATATATATAAGTTCTAGTTTGCATGATAAAGCATTGCTATATATAGTCTTGTCAAATAGTGGCGGTTTTATACCGCCCTGAAACATTTAGTGGCAATTTGCAAACCATTACAACTATAAGTAATGAAAAAAATGTTTGACTGCGATTTTTTTCCCAACAGTTAAAATAATAACCGCCGCTATATTGTTATTATTATTCCACTGCCAATAAATTAGATTTCAAAGGTTATTATATATGAAAATAATAAAATGTATGTATGTTATATACTTGCACTCTGTTAAAAAAACTGAATATTTTTTTCTTTTTATATATTGTAAAATTTCATAACAGTGTTCAATCAGTATAATAGTATCGACAAATAGCGATAATTTTAAATTACTGTAAAATCTTTAGTGACAATTTACAACTGCTGCGTATACTTGTAAAGAGGTGGATTTATAGAGTTTATACAACTTAAATATAAAAGAATAAAAGTTACAAATCTAAGAGAAATACCTATTTTATTTACTTCTAAAATTTGGATACATATTTTTTTCACACTCAATTTAAAAAAAAAAAAAATTGACACACTAGGTGGGCAACGATAGAAAGCTTGAGTTTGACAACACAAATATATGGAGGATCTATATGTAAAGAGAATAAAGTTGTTGTAACGATGATGAGGCTTCATCTTCAATTCAAGTTCGATTTGCTACTTATAGCTTTAAACTTTGATGAGCAAAACAGATTTGTCTTGAAAAAAAGTATATCTCACAAAATATTTATAACTGTACTACCTAACCTATTACGAGAAGAAACACTTTGAGAATTCTACTAAGAGAAAATTAAACACATGCTAATCTTTTTAATGGAAATGTGGAATCATAAAGTAGCCCTATATTGGTTATAGCTTGCTAATAAGTAATGTTATTATCTTTGAAGCACGGACACGAATATGGGACACGACACGATACGCAATATGACGATACGCTAAATAATAAAGCATGTTCGGCTAAAAAATATAACATGAAGTGTTCTTAAAGTGTTCGACACGTTAACACGATAACTTATAGATGTGTCCGTGATTCATAGATTATTGTAATTTCCCCCCAAAATTCAATAATAATAATAATAATAATAATAATAATAATAATAATAAGTGTTTAACACCTACAAATACTATCATAAATATATTTAATTTCAAGTCATGATGTGAGAACTTTGATATGTATATGTGCATATATTTCTCTTTTGAATTTAATAGAGATTCTACTTTGATTTTTTAGCTAATATCAACTAATTTTTTTATATAAATTTTCTTTTTTATTATTTTAAATTATAATTTCTAAATATTAAATCCTCAATTTTGATTTCTAAATTCTGAATCTAAATTTAAATTTTCTAAACAAAATAAGAGTTAAAAAAATAATTTTTTGATAATAAAAAATAAAGTTGACCAATTAAAAAAAATTAATATACTATACTTAAGTTCTTATCTTCATGTCTATAATGAAAACCTTAAATGACCATTGCTTTCTAATATGATAAAATATCAATGTCAAATATATACACTATAAGGCTTCATATAGCTCTTTGTGCATGTGCTCTCTCATATAGTGATTCACTCACTAACTCACTGAAACCAATTAACTTTTTTTTTCTCATCAAGTTGTTAACAAATTGAACTTTTGGGGGATTAAAATCTCTTGCAATTCTTCTTTGTTGTTCCTATCTTTAATTTGGAGGGACCACCCACTTTTAATTTCCTCTCTTTTCATACCAAATAAAACATCGGAAAACACTAATTGAGCTTTACACTTTACCAACAATAATTGAGGTGAAGGAACCTTCTCTTAGGCATAGTTTTAGGCTTTCAAAATTTTGAAAATGGGTAAGTTTTAATTTAATTTCATCCTTAGTGCCAACTATCATACAAGTGCTTTTATTTTTCCATGAATGTGATATTCACATTGATATTTACAATTCAAAAATGAAAAAGAAGATACATGAAGGTTTGGGACTTGTTCAACAAAAAGGCATTTGTATTATCATCGGCGGGACCATGTTTAGCTCGGGGAGAGAATAGGTAAGATAGCCTGATGTATTTCATAACTTAGTTGTTTTATTAAATAATTAGGTTTGAGCTTTTTATAAAATTCAATTATAGATTTTTGAAAAACAATTAATCTAGGTGTACATTTTTTTTTACCAACCAAGTCCAATTAAATTGTTACTGCGAACATGTTTTATATATACAACGAACATGTTTTTATAGTTGACACGAACATGTTTTAAAACCTGTTCGTTTGCTTTTAAATTCTCAATTCGTTCTAGTAGTAATATTCTGTTCGTGCACGAACAAAAATTTATATATACAACGAACATGTTTTATAGTTGACACGAACATGTTTTAAAACCTGTTTGTTTGTTTTTAAATTTCTGTTCGTTCTAGTAGTAATATTCTGTTCGTGCAGTGGGCAAAATTCACTTGGTTTAACTTGATTGGAGAAAAGAGGTGTATATATAGCATGACTGTTTTAAAAATATTAAAATTATTGGATCAATATTTTAAATGTAGTAAATATTATTCTTATTAGTGGTTTATATATTACTAGGTCAATTCTAGTATATATTTATGCATTATGATTGTAAATAAGGTTGTGACTTGTCACTTATAATGGATTATAAATTTAGTATGTATATTAATTTCAATGTGAATGGTTAATTTATGATTTATTAGGTTTTTAAAGGGATCAAATTTATTTGACCTAAAAAAACTTCAGTTGATTTGATTTATTTTTATATTTTTATTCTTAATACATACGGATTAACTATTGTAAAATTTCGATACTAATTAGCAACAGATAAAAATTGTCGTCGCTAACTATTAGCAATCCCACTTATACCGACGGATATTATGCGTCACTAATTATGTCAAGTATCTATATTTGTCACTAATCCATTAAAATTCGTCACAAAAACATGTCTGTAATGTAAAAGATTCTAGTAGCATGTTCATGCATGGTTAACTAATAATTTTTCCTCTTTTGCAGCTTCAATAATTAAATTTTATATGATGTTACTATTTTTTTTTACTCACTAGTATTTTCCGACAAAAATATAAATAGGTAATAAAGAAATAATTAAAGTTCTATATCCAAAAGTCATAATCAAGTTGAGCTAAATTAATTAACAATAATAATTAATACACCACCTAATTAAAACGCGAACTGTATAGATTAAAAAGTGTCCAAAAGCTATTAGAAAAATAACTTCAAAATATACATCACCATTTTACATTGCATTAAGACATTTAGAATAAGAAAAAAGAATTTACATCACTTTATATATCTTTAATTGCATTTCATTTACATGATGATGACGATGGTGATGATGTAAATTGCCTATGATAATACATTTTCTTTTTTTTTTCTAAAATTATTTTGAGTAATGCTACGGAACCAGCATTAAGGGACCAATAAGGAACCAATGAGTGTAATTAGAAAAATAATAAGTGGTAAAAGGAAAAGAGAAAAAAAGCCTATTGACCACTTATTAACTAACAAACTATGGGTTCTCTAAACTTTCTCAATTATTTTTTAGGTGCTTTTTTTTTTTCTTGTTGGAAGTAAAAGAAATATCAATCAAGCTAATTAATTAATGGAAGTTTAGAAAGTTAGGTCCATGACTCTCCATATTGAAAAGCAAGGAATATGCAAATACATAGATTCCAATAAGATAAATAATGGTTTTCTTCTCTCTTTTAATTTCAGTATTTCACCATCATTAATAACATATCACTAATTATCCATTAACGGTAATACTAAATGTACCATTATATATATCTTGTACACATTTCTATATATCATTTAGGTTGCGTTTGTTTACAAGGACGGGACAGAACAAGACAATGGGACAGAGACAGTAGGACATGGACAGTAAAATTTAATGTCTTTATACTGTGTTTGGCGATAATGGACATGACACATATGAACAAAACTAAAATTAAATAGAAATGATATTGATAATGATGGAATAATAAAGAAGTTTTGTAGATAAAAAAGAAAAAAAATTATTAAAAGTCATGTGTTCATCCTCCTAAATTCTGTGTCCGTCAGTGTCCTTCGTTTAGAAGTGGACACAAAGACAGTGAAAATTAGGCCAGAGACAGTGTGTCCAGTGTCCATGTCTCTATCGCCAAACAAGTTTGTGCACGTCAGTGTCTATGTCTCAGTGTCCTGTCCACCGAAAACAAACGCAGCCTTAGAAACACAGAAAGGATTGCACTTTGGTGTTGAAAGGGGAACAACTAACAAGTGTTGAAAGCACGTGTTTCCAAGCCAATGGGTACGCGCGCATTGATGAGGGCGAGTGGAAAGGAGAGGAACAGTGACTACAGCAAGAAGGCCAGGTAAGTTGTCGGGAATGTGGGGGTGATTACTGAGTGATAATGTGGATTAGCATAGGATAATAATTGCTGTTAAGTTTGGGTCCTATTTTTTGTTTGGATGGTGGAGAGAACTCATTTTTGGTGGAACTAAGAATGGGGCCTCAATTTAAGAAGTGGACTAAGCATGTGTGATGAACAATTACAGAATAAAGGAAAAGAAAATTCAAAACTGGGCTAAGCATGTGTGGTGAACAGATACCGAAGAATGGGAAAAGAAAATTTCAAATATGGGAAAAATTACGAAATGCTATTTAATAAATTTTAGAATGTAATTAAATATAATTGGGAAATTAATTAACCCAGTTATCACAATAAAAGTAAAAAAATAAATTCTCATCCCTTTTTACATTATTTATAGGTTTAGGTGTTTAACATTGAGAGTAGGGTCAGAATAAAGGCGGGTAAATTTGAAGTTGCGGTGCTAATGACGTTTAGATGAGTGAATATGTTTTACTGGAATTTAATGTAATGAATTTAAATAAGAACTTGACATGTAGTGAACTGTACAGGAGTAATGTGTTTGTTGGACTGAATTTCTTTATTTTTTTAGTACCTCCAGTTAGGAAAGAGTGGAAAAACGAGGACTGGGATTATTTCGGTAGTGATATTCTTTTGTCTCAAATACCCTCGATGAACGATGAAGTTTTCAATAGAAACTTTTGTTTGTGCTCTGTCAAAATAATTTGATCTCTATCTCACAACACATATGTCAATTTAATTTTAAATAAAACATAACACGCAATCCTGTTGTGGTGATAGTCTAACAATGTAACTCCTCTAGTCTCGGTATCTTAATCAAAGTGTGTTTCCCAAACGCACCGTTAATGAATATGGACTATTGCGACAAAAGTATAGAAGCTGCGAAGGATAAGTCCAGCGTAGGGGAATCGGACGGGTACATAATCGATCGGAGTAGGCACTCTTGTGTGGAGTACTCGACATGTTACATTAGCCAAAGTGTTTACGATTAGGATGGCGATGTAGGTTAAGCAATACGTTGTGTTTAAGTTCGATAGGGTTGTTGACTAATACCCAGGGTGGTTCAATAAGAGTTAGAACATTATGCAATAGGTACAAACGAAGGATTAGGGTTTCGGATTTGTTTGAGGGTTTAGTCGTGTGTTGTTTGTGGTCGTTGAATGTTTTATCATGCTAAATTATTTGATAAGCGGTTAGATAATGTTTTGGTGAAGCAAATTAAGTGATGTAAAGTAATGACGTGAGTATCTTAGGGTTAGGGTTACAGTTAGGGTTAGGGCTCCCGCTTTTGTTGTTGTGTGTGTGTATATATATATATATACAGGATCCCCTATGTACAAATGTTATTTATATGACATTACGAATGTTAAATTAAATAGAATAACTTTGGATTATGACTACCATGAAAGCATAGAAAAATTTTGATAACCATAGCATTTTAACCATAGATAGCTATAACTTTTTCAATTTTAACAATTGTTTGTTTTTTTAATTTATTATTCAATTGAATTCGTAATATTAAATATTAAAAATATAAATTGACATAAGATTTTAAATATTATAATAAATATAATATTTTTGGATAATAAGTACATATTATTACTGAAAGTAAATTTTATAAAACATTGAATAACTTTCTCAATTTTAACAATTGTTTGTCTTTTTTAATTTACTATTCAATTGAATTCATAATATTAAATATTAAAAATATATATTTACATAAAATTATAAATATTATAATAAATATAATAACTTTGGATAATAAGTACATATTATTACCGAAAGCAAATTTTATACAAAACATTGAAGATGAAGAATTAACTTACGTAACCTTTAATCATTTGTAATAGCCGCATGGAGGAGGGAGGGCATGGTTTTCTGTGAACAGTAACCCTAACCCTACTTGCAATGGGACGGGAACAGTAACCCTAACCCTAATGGAAATGGGCGGGAAAGTGAATCAGATGGCAATGGTGTAATTCTTGCAATGTGAGGTGGATGTTTGTGGTTTTTTGCACACGGACCGGTCTTTGCTTATAACTAATGGAGAATAGAACGAAACACGACAGTAGTTTTCCTTACCAAGGAGCAGTGTGATGTGAATATATGATTTAATAATAGTTAAACTTATCACTTTGCAGGGAGTTATCTTTTCAGCTGCGTTTCTTTGTTTGTGTGGTGAGTGAGGTTTGGTGTATTTAATAGATGAAAACTTATTGGGTGAGGGAAAGCAGCGGGAAATTAATTGCTGGAAACCTTTTTGGGTGTAGCTGGGAGTAGAAGCAAGAATCATAGAATCCAAAAGTTTGTCACGGAGCGGGAAATGCAGCATTTCAAGATCGGGCGGGATCCGGGTCGGCATAGAGTTCTTGTGGGTTATGAATGTGGTGGGCCCCGGTCAAAATAGAATTCAACTTTGCATAATAACAGTGTGTTGTTTAGTCTTATATATGCAAAAGGGGTCAGCATGTGTACTTATAGGGGTGCAGAATAATATTTAAAAAAGAGGGTTTGGATGCTATAAATAGACATAGAGCAGGGACGCTGGATCAGAGAAGCATTTTCCTATAGTTTGAGTTTGTGAAGTTTGCTCTGGAGAAAATGGAAGGCAAGTATTCACACTATGCAGTGAGAGTGGGTAGAGTTCCAGGTATATACACATCTTGGGAGGAGGCTGAGCCGCAGGTGACTGGGTTTCCTTTTGCTAAGTTCAAGGGTTTCAAGAGCCTTGGTGAGGCGTTGAAGTACATGCAACACGGCAAGGAGAAGAAAGAGAAGGGTCCGCTGCGTAACGTGGATAGCCTTACCCCCCAAATGCGTAACATGGGTGTTGGGTCATCGCAGGGGGGTTCTTCGTGGCACGACGGTTCGTCGCAGGGGGGGTCGTCTCCGGGGGGTTCGCCGGCGACCAGGTTCGGCCGGAGCATACCTAGCATCCCAATTGGGAGCGTCGATGTTGATTTTGTTCCCGAGACTCAGTTGGGGGGCTTTCTGATCGCGGAGGATATGGTGCAATACCTGGTACGAGCTTGCACAAAGCTGAATATGCCGTGGCCGATTGTTGAAGGTAGGGAATTTTATTCAGCGTACGGTGTCAGGATGTTCTGTTTTACGGCGGCACTTCGTTGTAATGAGAGGGGACTAAATTTGAAGGTAGAAGGCTGTATATCTGCTGAGCAAAGTCGAGCACGTGATAATGCTGCTTATAAGTTGCTCGACGTGTTGTTGAGGCATACTGGAAACTCAATTCTGGACTTCAACTATAGGCGGTTATGTGCGGCCCAACAACAGGTGCAGGAGTTGCAAGAGGCGCATGACAGAGAAGTCCCAGAAAGGGTTCGTGAGCTTGAAGAAAAATGTGAAGCTCTGACGAAGGAGATAGAGAAATATCACAAGTATCTGGGTTTCTAGGGTTGGGTTATTCAAAGGCGAGCCAGAAGAACATTAGATTAGGAGTTATGTTTCTAGGGTTGGATTTAGGGTGTAAATGAAGTTAATGGTTGTGTTTGGGTGTCGCTAGGGTTTCGGGTGTTGCTGTTAATCCTCATGTTATCGTTAATGATGTGTTTGTAAGGTAGTAGTAAGTGTATGGTATCGTATTTTGTCTATTATGGTAACCTGTTTAAGAAAACTTGTCGTTTTGTTAAGTTGATTTGATTACGTTGCATTCAGCATTTTTCATTTCATAATAAATTAGACTAGTTAGCAGCCACATGTATGATAGGTTTTTTTTTATTTGTTTATTTTTTTTTTGGGTATACAATATGATAGGTTATTTGAGCGAAGATAGTACTCCTGAAATTGTTGCCATTACTGTGTCACCATAACAACGGGTTGGGTACCGGTTTGGTGGATTGGGTTAATTTCTTTTTGGTTCGGATGCCCGTGAAGTGACAGATTCGACGCCATTGCATTGCAGCTAATGGCACTGAGCAGTGCAGTTGGTGGTGTCCATAAATATGAGTTGCGATATCTCCTTCCCTCCACCCATTCAATCTTTGCTGAGTGTTGAATTAGTTGCAGAGGAAACCATGCCAAAGAAAGGTTCTCAGAATGCAAAGGAAAAGTCACGGAGGCAATGAGGTCGAGGGATAGGCGAGCAAATACGAAGGCAACGGCGTCGCTTTGGAGTCATTTTTTTTTCTACGGTCATGAGGTGGATGAAGTGTTAAGTCTGAAAATTTTTATTTTGTTGCCAATGTGGGGGGTTTTGCGATGCAGGGAGCTGCCGACGATTGTCGAAGAAGAGGCGAGCATAGTGGAGGAGGAGATTCTCCGTACCTTGCGAGACCTAAAACAGGTTAATGGGAACTTTTTTTTTGACTTTCTTTGTAGCCAAATACGAGGCTGATGAAAATGATAGTGGGCTTTTTGAAGTATATTTTCATATTTTTAACTGCAGTCTACGAAGATGTGGTGTTTTTGTGTCTGTTTTGATGCTGTTTAGTTGGTTGGCGTTGCTGAAAGCGATATTTAAGTCGTTTTGTTGGTGATTTTTATTTTTTTCGCTGTGTGTGGGGCTCCCCTTTGTTTGTATTTTAAATTTCTCTTTAGAAAGGTGACTCCCTTTCTTGCTAAAATATTCTGTATCTTTATTTCCGATTGCTGGAAACGAAAATGGGGGTCATTTTGTAGACTTCATATGACTTAAATGGAAAGTTTTTTCTCATTTTGTTCTTAAAACATGTAAAGTTATGTACAAGAAAGAATTTTTGGTCCAAAAATTTTTTTTTTTGTTTCAAGCTCTTTCTTTGTTGGGTGTCATAGTTTTGTCTGGCATAAGAAATTTCTTTTTGGGTGTCATAAACAGTTTGTAAATTTATTCTGCTGTAAGAATTTTTTTTTTGGGTATAAGAAAGGTGTTTCGCATAACACTATTTTTATTTGGTGAAAGAAACGCTGTGGACATGTTTTTTTCGTGTAAAGCATTTAGGATTGTTTGGTGTAGGAAAGTTGTTTTTTATAAGAAAGTTTTTTTTTGGTTGACTGAAACTTTTTGCCAGGAACATTTCTTTCTTTTTCTTTTTTGTGTATAAGAATGTTTTTCTTGGTGAAAGAAAGTTTTTCTTGATGAAAGAATTTTTTTTTTTCGTATTACAAAGTTTTTTTGTGTAAGAGAATTTTTTTTGTTTAAGTTTTGTGTATAAGAATTTTTTTTTGGTGAAAGAAAGTTTTTTTTTTGTGAAAGAAAGTTTTTTTTTCATATTACAAAGTTTTTTTGTGTGAGAGAGTTTTTTTTTATTTAAGTTTTGTGTATAAGAAAGTTTTTTTTCTCTTTTGTGTAAGAGGTGGGCCTTTTTTTGGTATGGGCCAAAAAGAACGTGTAGTTGTGCTTCCCCTATAAGCAAAAATACAGCACCAAAAAATGAACCCTGATGACCCAAAAAAAAGGCGTTAATGCAAACCCTATTCACAACGAGGCTCTAATGGTGACCCGAGTAATGGTTTTGCCTCTTCTCATTTCGATCATGAAATTGCCGCAAGAGATGAAAGCCTTACGTCGGCTCTCAAAGCTCATGCAGCCCTACTGTACGAGCATGGGAAGGCCGTTGAGGTTCTCGCCGCTAAGGTGTCTGATCTTGAAGCTGAGATCCGGAGCCCTCCGTTGACGCAGATTCCGCAAGAGGGGCAAACACTTCGAGACTTGTGTAACATACACCAAAGTGGCGATGGATTCGTACTCGTTGAAGAGGGAGATGGATTCGTTTTCGGGGACCTGTCCGGAATATTAGAGGAGCAACATGGTGCAGGAAATCAGCGGTCTTGCAAGGTTTGTGTAGATTTCTGTTGTCTTACCCGTATAAGAAGTTCAGTTCAGAATGGGACAAGGGTGCTATTGAGGTTTATTGTTCGCAAATTTGTCTCAAAATTTCAGAGAAGGCTGGAGTTTGTCAACTTTACATCAGAAGACATGGACATACTATACTCCATAAAGCAGCGATATATCGGTTGTCCCTTTGCCTTTTTGTCCCACAACAAACCTAAAATGCTGGCAGAGGAGACCCCTGCAGTAAGTTTCCCAACCCTAAAAGCCACTTCCGTTAGAGTATATTCGAAAGCCTAACACTGTTGCCATTTTTGTAGTGCTTGGATCTTATCTTCCGCCCTTCGGCTGGGATTCGTTTCGTTGGGACAGAGTTAGCTGTTGCTGCATACATCTTCTCTAACCACAGGGATGACAAGTATGTTTCAATTTTTCAACCTTGTTTACAATGACTACTTTCTGCATGATGATAGGGTTAGGTTGGTGACATGTCGTTCCACTTAATGGTTTCAGGAAAATTTTATATACTGACAGTCACTGTGACGGTTCTAGGAAAAGGCTATGGTCTCTGATCCCAGGCAGGGAGCTATTCGATGATGTAAGATGTTTTCTGATAAATAGGTTATGTTGTTCCATTTAAGTGTGCATGTAAGGTTCTAATGAGTTCAGTAAAACGTTTCAGGTTCTGAATATGGTTGTGGGAATGTGCACGCGAGACAAAGCAGACAAGACGAAATGGTGGCTTCCAACAACCTTTTCGGTAATCCTAATTTATTCGCAATCACCGTTTTTGTTAACATTGGCGCACCACTTAGAGTATATTTGGTTGACTTAGTTGTTTCTCCTCTAAAGCAAATGATAGTGAATCCAGAGCAATACACAAGGCCAACAATGGAGTACATTATAGAGAGATACATGGGGATTGCTAACCGTTTACACGAGGTATGCGGACTTTACGAGTTGCAATGTGTTTATTAGTCTATTCCATTAAAATCTAGTCCGTAACGAACTACGTATTTGTGGTGCAGATCTATGTGCCAATGCATTGCAGAAACCATTGGTATCTCGTTATTGTTGATGTCTGGAACAACAGATTGGTCTATCTTGACTCCTTCAAGTCGCAAGACCCTAAGGAAGTAATGCTGAGAGTGGGTCAGATGAAAGAAGTTGTGAGTCCCTGAACTTAATCCCATGTTGAGGTTACGAAATGACCTCAGTTTTAAAGAGTGTTGACAATTTTTCGTTCCTGAATTTGAATTCGGCATAGGCACGCTATTTGGAAGGCATGCTGCAGGAGGCCAGATTCTGGGAGAATCCAGACCCACATCGGAGGCCTGTATATAATTATGAGGTGTTTTACCCCTACACAGGGCAGCAAGCCCCTGGCTCGTAAGTGTGACTGAGAAATGTTAACTCCAGAGTTCATGTGTGCAGTTTCAAACATGGTAATAACAATTAATTTTTGTTTTTCGCTTTGATAGAATGGACTGTAGAGTTTGGGTATGCCAGTGGATGATTAATTCTCATTTATGGTTGGATTTCAGATTGGAGGTTGGGTTCCTTTTCTGTTGTGGTTTTAAAAGTTGTTCATATTCATTTTCTCAGTAATTTGATTGTAGCCACCTTATCCGTTTCAGGAAGTTAATGACTTCACAAGAATGACCTTAGCTGTGGATCTTGTAACAAATCCAACCAATCCAATTGCTGAAACCATCTCAGACAGGGCTTTGAATTACCGGGATGCGGCGATGTTGCGGGACTACAAATCTCAATCGGCCACTAAGAAGAAGGGGAAGTCCCCCCAGACAAGCTCAAGCCCCACCATCTAAGGACCTGAACTAGCTATTTATTAGTCACTTAGGGTTTAAATTACTTATGTTATGCTGTTTTCTAATGGGATGGGGTTTATTTTGTGGACTATATCATGTGTGTCTTTTGGTGCCCCCTCTGGCGGTTACAGACTTAGTTTGGTGTGACTTTTGTTTGAACTAGCTATGTATTAGTCACTTAGGGTTTGAATTACTAATGTTATGCTGTTTTGTAATGGGATGGGGTTTATTTTGTGGACTAGATCATGTGTCTCTTTTGGTGCCCCCTCTAGCGGTTAGTGACTTAGTTTGGTGTGACTTTGTGTGTACTAGCTATGTATTAGTCACTTAGGGTTTGAATTACTTATGTGATGCTGTTTTGTAATGGGATGGGGTTTATGTTGTGGACTAGATCGTGTGTCTTTTGGTGCCCCCACCAGCGGTTTGAATTACTAGGAAATGTAACTTCGGATATTAATATAAATATTTACATGAAATTGCATATAAATTGTTATGTGAGTAGAGAATGACAAATACATAGCTGAAATTGCATTCTAATTATCAAAGGTTTTGGAGACTTGAAATCCAAAGCAGCTTCGGTTTGGTAACACTGAAGAGAACAACAGAGGTTATTAAAATGAAAAACTTTTAACAAAGATATAAGCGTTGTGCAATAAAGTAACCGCGACAAAAATGAGAATGAGGAAGCAGTGACCCACAAGAAATTAAGAACCAGAAAGGAGAGGATTTTGGTTGTTTATAAGTGTATTCCTGAACCACAATTTAGTTCTCTTCTTAATAAATAAAAAAAATGTTACTCACGTTTTGATTTTTAATTTTTAATTAATGAACAAAATTGTCACTAACAATGTTTTTTTAAAGATAACAACTCTCCTATTAGTAAAATTTAACCAAAATCCACGATAGGAATAAATTTCCGTGTTGAGCTGGTGATTATAGCTTGTATTGCGCACTTGATCAAATTTCAGTGTTGAACTGGTGATTATAGCTTGTATTGCACACTTGATCAGTGAAGTTAAGCTCTTTTGTAAAAATAAAAAAAATAAAAAACATATTTAGTCCAAAATAATGAGCAAGCCATAATAAAGAGCAACCTAGCATACATATCATTTGTTGCATAAAATACTAAAAGATAGTACATATCCTGCCTACAACACGTAAATAGAATCCAACAACAGTTGTTGGAAAACATTAATGAGTCCTACCAAGATCATATGAGTACAATAAAACAGAAGGAAGTTCCCCAAAGAAGCGAGTAGAAATTTGCCTATTTCCAACAAAGTTGAACCTAACCCTTACGAGGCATTTACCCTGCTTAAAACTTCTTCAGGGAAGATGCTATCCTGTCACTGATGGCGCTTATCTTCACAAACATCTGCAATATAACATGGGCAGACATGAATAAAACGACAATGAGAATAACTCTTAAGTTGTAACAGCTTTAGTTCAACTCGTTATGGGTATTGCCAAAAGAATAACTATAAGTATTACTCATCAACTCAGCATGGCCAGAATCGAAACTACACCTGCTGGAGGGAGTCATCTGATTCATCAGGATCAGATACAGCTGTTTGCTGGACTTTATCATTCTCGTTGCCGATTATGCTCTCGTCGTCCCCCTCATTGCGGCTTGCTTCGAATGTGACGGCATCCGCAAGTATACCCTGCCAACAATTTTTTAATAATAGATAGTATAAACCTAACCCCTCAAGCAAGACACCATAACACAAGTAACCACATAGTATAACCCTATGTGACTAATAAATAGCTACTTCAGTCTACTTCAGTCAACAATGCTTAATTCCCAACAAATAAGCAGAAACAAGACAATGTATTAACTCTAACACGATACGGCTCTAGTCTACATACCAGTCCACTCGGCGAAGAACCCTGTGACGGCATTTCAGACCCACAATGCCGCTTTGTGTGACCGGCCCTTCGACAGTTGGAGCAACACCGCTTCTTTCCCTTCTTTCCGCTTCTTTACGTTTTTTTGGGATCCTCGGTGCCCCCTTTGTCCTAACCACCACCGGGTCTTTTATGTTCTCTCTATTTGGCTCCTTTGTTTCTGCAGAGATTCCTCCGATTAATTTGGCTTCTACCTCGGCACAAAGTCGCCCTATCCCATTAAGAGAGAACTCAAAAAGGTCAAGAGTCTTCGCTCCCATGAACAACAGCATCTGTGAGGCAGCATGCAGTGCCCCATGTCGCATCAGAAACGACTTCTCGGTCTCCTCGTCCCGCTGCTCAACATAATGCTTTAACGCTTTTGCATCCTTCCTCCAGCGTTTCAGAACTATTCTCTCGGGTATCTCCATCACATGCTCATGCTTAATCACAAATAACATGTGGCGGCAAGGGATCCCTTTCCTCAGCCATAGACCGCATGGACATTGCAAGTTCAATGAATTCCGCTCAAACAATACTGTGATTTGGACCCCTGGATCGGTGTACACCTCCACCGTGTAGACCATAGTGGTTAGCCTCCTTACTTTCGCAATGAGGTTGACTGAGACAACTCCTTCAAGCTCTTTTTTCACATCAAAGAAGATCTCTCTCGTGTATACGGTCGCAGCAAACCATCAAGTGTCTCTAACCCGGTTGTCATCACAGGGAATCCGTAAAGACTCTTAAACTGGGCTTCCATTTCATTGTTCCGATACTCCCTAATCATCAGCTCTAACCCATGTAGCATCTCCAAAAGACTATGCCTTGACTTCACAAACTTCTACACATACGCATTAATACCCTCACACCTAGATGTCGTTCGGAATCCGACACAGAATTTGTTGCGAAGGTACGCATTAGCACACATCGGGCGCTTCTCGTACGTTTCGCGGAACCAAAACCTGTCATCGGTGACGTACTCTTCCATTGCCGCAGCCCATTCATTCTAAAACTCCTCAATCTCCATATCCACATATAGCCACTTCCTAAACAGCCTTCTAAGTCCCTCCGACGACACGTTGCTGGTCACATTTCTCTCCATGTGCCACGCACACAACCTGTGGGTTGCTTCCGAAAATACTGCCTTGATGGCAGCCTTCATTGCGTCGTCGCCGTTAGTAACCACAACGGAAGGCTTCTTCTGGCACATCGCCTCAGCAAAATTTTCCAGCAGCCACGTGTAAGAGGCAACCGTCTCGTCCAGCAGCAACCCAAACCCAAATATTGTTGTTTGCTTGTGGTTATTTGACCCAGAGAAGATCACTAGCGGCCTCTTGTACTTATTTTTTCATGTAAGTCGAATCCAATGCAAGGACGTCACAAAAAGAATTGATAGTCGATCCGACTTCCCCAATCAGTCCATAGCAAGTTCGCAAGCATGTTATCCTCAGTCAACAAATACCTTGCCATGGACATTGGATCTGAAGTTGCCTTCCCCTCTAGATACCCTATTGCTGCATTCGAGTCCCCATCAGAAATTCTTGCACGCCGACTTCTTTGAACATAGTTAAACGCGTCCTTCTTACTAAACCCCACATAGCAATATCCGCCTGCCTGGCCCGCCATATATCCTAAGATTTTTGACATTGGGAGACCATGACCTTGCATGCCATCAATCTGTGCCTTTGCCGAATCACTCATGCTCCTGAAGTTCGGAATCATGTGAATCATGCCTGGCAGTGTCAGATCATGATTGTGCTCCATCACAACTTTCCTCACTTTCCACAGACTTCCTTCAGAATCCAAGTAATCGATAGCCTTGCCTTACAATTGGTCCTGGTCTCAGGCTTGTGCTCCCTCTGCCTATTCACTCTGCGGTAGTGTCTTGGATCCCTTAACCCAGCCCTATTACAAAAAAACCTCCGCTGAATATGCCTTTCGGAGTCATCCTTTCCAAAATCCGCCTTCCGGATTCCAAATCCGTGACACTTCCCAAATTTCTTGTAAAACTCATACGCTGCATCCTCCGTCCAAAACCGCTTCTTCATAATCGCAACCCATGTTAAACCTATGACATCTTCATACTGTGTCGCCGCTTCCTCCTCCACTACGTCAGCCGACTCCGAAGCATTATTCTTCCCAATCCCTTCATCAGTCCATTCTGAACCCTCGTTGGTGTCTACACCATCGACACCACAACCATTTCCAAATTCCTCGCCAGCAGGATGCATTTAACTGCTGATGCACATAAACAAAGCCAGGTGTCAAAGTTGCATAACTTTATGACAAGTATATTCATAAATAATGCTAAACAATTAACTACATTTTATATTCACACATTTCGAATCACAAAAACCTTAATCCTTTTACGTAAAGAAATAATAATCACACAAAATATGTTAATAATCCTCCACAGTGGGTTAATTACGAAATACAAAATTAATAATCACAGGCCAAATGTATAACAGAATACTAGACCATCAACTATCACCAAATGTATAACAGAATACCAAAATTAATAAACACAACTTACAAAAGCCTGAAATGTATTTCTGTCATCGTTTTGTTATAGCAGAACAATGAAAAGTATAACAGAGTACCAGAATCTAAACACAATGCCAAGTTAATGGAATTACAAGGACAACTTTGAAGCTACATGTAGCTAGCAACTCACTTCCATATAAGGACAACTTCTCCGTTGTTTAATTTAAAGTCATGTAGTAGACTTTTGTTTAATACTGTAATTATGTAACAAAATTATAAAATATCTAATTTTCTATAACACCTGAATGACTGCAACTGCTCGTTCAATCTTTCATTCTGATACACATTCCATACCTATTCGAAATCATCATTGACCGATTAAAATTTTTCTCACAACCTACATATGATTTTCTATAGTCCCACCACCGCGAAACCCAAATCATGAAAACGCACAAATTAACCGAAACATACCTGCAACGGACCCTCCACGTTAGCTGCAATGCTCTGTCTTCTTCGCCTCCCGACGGTTGCGCCTCCTTCTCTCGACCAATAGCTTCTTACCCTCCCTGGAGACGCCACCAATCTCCTCGAAGCCACAGCAAAACCTAGTTTGATGTCAACTTTCGTGCATATCACTCAGATCAAACATAATCCTTATTTCTCCCTTACAATTACAATTTCCTGTGTCTGGCTCACATAAGATTCTTACCGCCCAGCGTAAGCCCAACACAATCCTCTCACATAGCGAAAAATAAATTAAAGAAACCCCAAATACTGTTACAGGTGTCCACAAAAACAAAAAATCAAAACGGGCCGGAAAAAAAAAACCCACAACCCTAATCACCCCCCTTTAAACGTCATTAACTTAACAGCTGGGCGTGCGTTGCTCCTTCGCCGACAGTTTGCAGAGTCTCTCTGCGAACCTCTCTCTTCTGTCGCGCATACGATGCATTTAATGACAACACGCGTTGCTTCTACCACCATTTAAACACATGTTGACACAATCGAACATAAACACCAGAGCCTTTCCCACACAGAAAAATGTAAACATTAGTACATAAACAGAAATTTTTCTGTTCTAATGTTTACATTTTTTCGTGTTACTAAATGATATATATAGGTGTGTACAATAATACATATAGATTTGTTCATCCATTAATATTTTATTTCTTTTTTTGTGACCTTTTTTTTCTTTCTGAGAAAATTTTGATATCTCTTAGATGTATATAAATCTCATTTCTTGTGAATTGTGATGTTTAGTTTTTTTTAAGAGGAGACTTGAGACGTTTTATAATGGAAAAATGAGTAATGTCATATAAATTATAACTAAAACACTATTTTGTTCGAATTTAAAATGAAAATAATTTAATTATTTCCCGTCAATTAAATTAATAGCCCCGTAGCTAGATCTATTAATTATAATTTTCGATCAATTTTTTCAGCACCTACATACACAAAATATGTAATTAATTTATCTAGGACCTATATATGACAATTACTTAATATTAATTAAAAAGAGATTACAGATAATCAAAGATTCAAACCTAGCATATCATATACAAAGAGTAAGAAATTTCTCCATCACTTTTTATTGATCTAGCTAATTTTTTTAAGTCACAACTAATTTTTGTAATATTATTTTTATAATTATTTCTAAATCATAAAATTAAAATTTTAAACTCTAAATTTTAAGTTTTAAACTCTAAACCCTAATTCTAAAAATTCTAAAAAAATGAATTAAAATATTTTTATAATAAAATATTGATTAATATTGACTAATTAAAGTTTAATTTTATATCCTTACACTTCACTAAACTGAACCAATTATATATTTTAATTGTTACAGCAGTTACTAAAGTTTTCCACAATCTACAGTTTCCACCTTTCTCTCTGTCCCACCAAACCCTTCAAAGAGATTCCGATTCCTTTGGCTTTTGCTTTGGTTTTTTTTTTAGGTTTTTTCAATCTCCATTTTTGCATAGTAATTCATGACATAATTTTTTTGTATGTGTTTATATCTCAAAAGAATATGATACTAGTCTATTTATATTTTTTAATATCACCGTGTGTAAATAACTAAATATAATCCTAGAACCCACATTCTAATTTATACATAATTTATTTTTTTTTCAATTTTTTCGTGCCTATTTTTTTTCAACTATATTATTATAATATTAATTAAGAATGTGATTGAAATTTGAATTGATTATTATTGGTCCATATCAACCTTTTTGGGTACATACGTATGTGTTATTTAAACTTTCAAAAAAATAAAGTATATATGTATATTATTTAATGTTAAATAATATCCACTATCTACTTTTTTTTTCCCACTGCATCAAACAACTATTCCCACCTTTTATGTTCTATAAATTGGCACCTCAATTACTTCAATACCTCCCTTTCTCCTTTCTTCCTCTCCCTCCCTATAGTTTTAATAACTTGTGCTATCATCATTTCTCTCCTTCTTTAATTTTCCCTTCTTTTGCCTTTTTATTTTCATCCCTTGGCTTTTAGTCCAAAACCCATTTGATTAATTAATTAATTAAATTAATTAATCATTAATAATTAATTATCCAGTTATTATAATTTCCATTAATATAATCTCTTCTTGTCCCCTCCTCCCTAATTTTCAGCAGAAAGTTTTAATTTTCTTTGAAATAATTAAACTTGATGCTGAATTATTCTTGTTTGTTGATGTTTGACATTCATGTCTCCAGTTCTTAGTGAAATCCTTCGTTCTGGTTTTATGATAAATTCTTCTCTAAGGCGTAGAACTCATCTTGTTCAATCTTTCTCAGTTGTCTTCCTTTATTGGTTCTATGTTTTCTCATAAATACCCTAAAACCATTGCAATATTATATTATATGATTATTATAAGCTAGTAATAATAAATAATCCATGTTTAATTTGTTCAAAGTCCTTAGGTAGTATTGTAAGTCGTCAGAATCTTTTATCTTTTTCTCGTGAACTTAAATAATTCCATAATCTGATTGGTCGAAAGTAATAAATTTGACCGATCAAAAGATATTATTAAAACGTTTTATTTTGCTGTAAATAATTCAACGATGGCCTCATCCAGTGGAAACTCATCCATATCCACTAGATTTTGTGGCTCCGAAGAGGATTTGCAGCAACTGATGGACCAGAGAAAGAGGAAGAGAAAGCAGTCAAATCGCGAATCGGCGAGGAGATCTAGAATGAGGAAGCAAAAGCACTTGGATGACCTAGTTACTGAGGTTGAGAGGCTTAGGAAGGAGAACAATGAGATCCTCAATGGAGTTAAGATCACAACACAAAAGTTCCTCAATCTTGAGGTTGAAAACTCCATCTTAAGGGTCCAAATGAGTGAACTTAACAAAAGGCTTCAATCACTCAATCATATGCTTAGCTTCTTCAACAACAATAATAACATCACTACAAGCACTAATACTATTGCTACTACCACTTTTGGTAGTGAATTCTACCATGATAATAATTTCGTGATGAATAATAATCATCATCACATTAATAACATGGTGTACCTTAACCAACCCATCATGGCATCTTCAAATCACATGTTTGAGTGGTGAGGGTTATGAGATGATGATGAGTGCTTGAAAAAGAAAGAAAAGAAGAAAAAGGGAAGCTAAGTGCTTGATTGATTGATTATTGTACTAGTCTTTGTTGGAGTTGAGTCATCATCATTATTCATATGGTGGAATTATTGAGTGAGTGAGAGGGTTAATATTAGTACCTAGCTAGGGTGAGGCACTAATAATAATAAATAATAAATATATATTAAGATGATATTATTATATTATTATATATACTAGAGTGGAAGAAGTTGTAAGAGGGTTAATTCATTTTATCTCGTACATAAAACACAATTTTTTCGTTTTTTGAAAATTTGTGTTTTTGTTATTTAATGTACGAAATAAAAATGAAAAAAGATGTCGGTGTAGTTGTACTATTTTTCTTTTTGTTTTCTTTTTTAAAGGGAATGTAAATGTATGATATGGGTGCGCTTTTATTTAATTGTAAAAATGGTAATGCTTCTTGTTGCTCCAAAATAGTCGTGCATTTATATTTGTATATACTACTCTTCATTTTTTTCCCTAACATCTTGGACCCACTACTTTAAGGGCCTAATTATATTAGAGGTCCCCCTAATTAGGTTAAAAAAATGTGACAAATTAATTAGGCCTTGGTGGAGGTAGTAGGGTGGGGATAATCTAGAAAGGAACAAAACTTAAAATAATAAAAAAATGTAGTGTAGGGTTTGAATTGCAATAATTGAAATAGTTTTTTAAGGGTAGATTTTGACAAATTATTATCCAATGGGCTGGATAGCTTTCACTATAAACACTATAATTGTTACTAACTCAAATATATTACATCTAAGTTTCAATCAGAATGCACTTATTACAATGCCTATAATATTATTACTAGACGAAGACTTTGTGTTCAAGTAAATTATGTTTGAAAGCAATTTAAATAAAATATAATGAATCCAAATAATAAATAAGGAGTAACCTTTGTTCATTTCCAATCACTCAAAACTTATAAATCATGTCTCTCTAGTATATATATTCCTTTTATTTCATTTCATTTGTCTATTTTCATTTTTTATTTGAATTTTCTTTTATTATTTGAGCTTTTACACCAACACAAAAACACCAAATAATAATATTTAATTTCTTACATACACTTATTATTTTATTTTTTTTTGGACTAACACTTTTTGATTTTTGAGCGAAACACTCTTCTTTTTATGTTTTGGGCTTGGAACTCTTCTTTACTTTCAGTACTGTAGCTTTCAGTTTATCAGGTGAGAAAATCGCCAAACTTGGAAAAAAGAAAAGAAAAAAAAAAGATATATCATATATCATAATATGTCACCAAAAAATTATATCATAATATAAACGTTTAGGCCCAAATCATAACAGGCCTTTTAGGTTTAGATTTACAAATTTTTGGGGCTATCAGCTATGTAGCCCATTCTAGCAATTTTTTATCTAAAAAAATAAGTCTTAAAATTTTGTTATATTAATATATAAGCTAAGATTTTTTTCTTGGCCAACAAAGGTTGGTCCAATTGGTAAGGAGTCGGCTCATAACCCACAAGGTCGTGAGTTCGAGTTCAGCTGCCGATGTGAGGACCTTATTGGTAGGCGATAAACTCTCATAGAGCCTAGAGGCATGCCTTAGTAAGCTTATGGTACTCAATATTATTAAAAAATTAAAATTACTTTTAATAACACCATGTCACACTAATATAAAACATAAAAAATGTTATATTAAAACAAAGAAATTAAAAGATTTGTATGAATACAAGTCTCCCACATGTTTAGATCACAAAAGAATTGTTTTAACCAATATTCAAAAAAGTTTCTTAAATAAAAATGATAAGCTCCACTTTCATCTAATTACTATCACAATATTCATAAGTTATATCATACATGGATGGAAACAAGAATTAATAGTCTCTCTACATTTTGAGATAATAACTATCTATCATCAATGCATTTCTAGTTGAAACCTATCTCATTGATTTGGTTGACTCAAATGTCAAAGTAACAAGAAAAAGTCAAAGTTGTAGTAATGTTTTAAGCAACATGTTTATAAAGAGGCCCACAAAAGCATTTCAAATTGGAAAATATAATTGCTTCCACTTATAATTGCTTCCACTTTTGACTTAACTTGTGCATTAATATGAACATAGTTATAGTTCATACTGTTCAGATAATTTTAAAAATTTTAATATAATTATTATTCTTTTTTAAATATTTGTCTATAAATATTTTAATTTTGAATATTTAAATAACACAATTTCTAGGTGAAAAACCATGACCATGAGCACAAAAATTGACCATAATTGAAAACTATATGAATCATAGTCAAATCTCAAATTAATAAATGACAATGGTTTAAAAACTGGTCAATTATAGTGCACGAATTTGATGAGAAAATTATTTGTTCTACTAGTGCCATCGACGTGGTGAAAAAACAACAACAAAACCTTGTCTCATTAGGTGGAGTCGGCTACATGGATCAAACGACGTCATTGAGCTCTATCATGTATCATGTCTATGGAGAAATCATTTACATGTAGATCTCGTTTGACCACCTCATGGATGGTTTTTTTAGATCTCCCTCTCCCTTTCACCCCCTGCCCACCTTCCATCTCATCCACCCTCCTGATTGGGTGATCAGTCGGTCTTCTTCCCACATGTCCAAACCATCTTAGACGCGATTCTACCATCTTTTCGGTAATAGGTGCTACTCCAAGTTTCTCCCTTATATCTTCATTCCTTATTTTATCCAAACGCGTGTGACCACTCATCCATCGCAACATCTTCATCTCTGTCACACTTAGCTTATGTTCGTGCTCCCCTTTAGCAGCCCAACACTCTGTACCATAAAGCACAACCGGTCTAATAACAGTGCGGTAAAATTTACCTTTAAGTTTTAAAGGTACTTTTTTATCACATATAAAACCAAATGCACTCCGCCATTTCGACCAACCTGCTTGAATCCTATGATTTATATCCTCTTAAATTTCTCCATTATCCTGTATAATGCACCCAAGATATTTAAAACTTCTAAATTTCTTACATTCTTTATACTCCATCTTGCTACGGCTTATGCATAGACCATATACCTCTAAAGCTTCTTTCCATAAATCCAACTTCTTATTTAAGTCTTCCCTTAACTCTCCCATAACGACGATATATATTTTTTTTTGGTGTCCAGTGAAAGACTATATATACACAACAATTATAGGCACTCTATAATTTATATGTTAAAAAAATTAAGCTAAATATATTATTTTTTCAAAAAAAAATTAAAACTTATGATCTACTGCTCTATTTGTTACTATAGTAACAAATCATTTTCTACAAAAATACCTTGTTATTTATCTATAACACGTTTGCCAACTTAAAAAGACTTCTAATTTTTAATTTGGTCATCCTTATTAAATTGTTTGATATAATACACGTTTATAATTTAGTTATTATATTAAGGTAAAGAGATATTTTTGGTAATAATCACCGATTTTTATTAGGCCAGATTATACTACTTTAAAACATAGCAATATTAAGCGTGTTCTTTTGTAGAAATACTAAATGTATAATTTTTTTTATTAATTAAATTAGACAATAAAATTTGAATAATGGATGTGAATTATGAGACTATTTTTTGTGAAAATTAAATCAACTTAGATATAAAAGACTTATATATAAAAAAGATATATGAAGTGAGAAAAATTAAAAATTAATATCATGATTCTTCTCTTAATTTCTCTTAATCCAATGACTATTAATGTTTTTTTATATTTTCATTTGACCCATTTCACTTTATATATCAAAATTAGCTATTATGTATTTATATATGAATATATTTATATATGTAGTTTTATTACTACATGTACTATTGTATATATCCATACACACTATTTAATAATATAAAAAAATATAAACATTAGTACGAAAAAATATAAATTTCTATGCTAATGTTCACATTTTTCCATATACAATGGTACACATAGATTAATTTTTTTAATATATGTTATCAACAATGATAAGGAGAGAAAAATCATAAAAAAAGGAAAAATATAGGTAATAAATATTTTTTTAAACAACAATCAGCCAACAAAAAATAGAACATCTGTCATTATTGTTTATAGAACATCTACAATAAAAATTGATAAAGTATCCATAACTTTTTAAAAATAGAACATCCAAAACTTAAAACAATCAACAATAGAAATAGAATATCTGAAACCTAAAGAAATAGAACATCCAAAACCTAGAACACCCAATTTAAGTTATTGGCTGATGTTAGCTGAAATTTTGTTGATTACCTAGCAGAGTTGAAAAGAGAAACATATGTGAATTAGTATTGTTCAAATAATTACTTATTTAGCCAATATTAGAAAGATATCAGAAAGCTAATATCATTTTTTTTCTATTTCTCTTTTATCATTCAATAATTCTATTCATCCTTTAAATTTTCTCCATCATTCAGGCTTTAATTTTAAAATATTTATTATTATAATAATAATTAACCCACATTATAATAATTAACCGACGTGCGATTCCTATTTTTACTCAAAAAATTGAATTCTATTATTTCTTTTTATCTATTTCTTTCTTTTTCTTTCTCTATCACTTCTACGTCCCACTCCGATCCCTAGCTCCCCCTCTGTATTACTCTTTTTTTCTTTTTAATTTTTATCATCTCTATGTATGTCAATAAGTATATGTATATATATTTTATCTTAACAATTTTAGATGTGTTTGTAATGTGTTTTTACGTGTGTGGATATTGACATATATATGTGATAATATTATTTCGGATGTGTACATATAACATTATAATTAATATGTATTGGGTTTAAATTTTAAAAATAATCATTAACCATTCTAATATCTCCATTACGTGTATATATAAATACGTTGGCAATTTTAGATGTGTCCATAATGAATTTTTACATACATGAATAGTAAATTTTGTTTAAAATAAAATAATTTTAGATGTGTACATAAATTTGTAGTTATCTATATAAATTTATTTGTTACAATGATTTATTTGAATTTAATTATTATATTGAATTATAAAATTTTAATTTATTGTTAGTTAGAAAGAAAAGAAAGAAAATAACAAATTTACATGTAATGATTATAATAAAATATTTTTAAATTTTAAAAAAAAAAGCTAACTAAAGAAAGATTTTTAATGAATACCTAATCACACCGTTTATCATTCATTATGTCTCTAATTACATTCATTTACTCTCCAAACGTTACTTCCTAGCAAATATCATGAGCTTAAGAAACCTGACCCTGCTCTCACTATGGTTTGAGTACTTTAATAATAAAATAAAATAAAAATAAAATAATAAAGTTTGATTCACTTTAGTTAGAAGGAAGAGCGGTAGAGAGATGAGAGATATATAAAATCGCCGTTCACTTTCTCTCTTTTTTGTTTTCTCACTTCCATTATTCCAACCACAATGCTCACTTCAAATTCCTCTTTCTCTCTTCGCACCATCACTTGAAATCTCTCCTCGCAGGTTACTTCCATTCTCAATTCCTTATTCTTCTCTATTCGTTAATCGATTTTATTCTTTCCTTTTCAAATCTTGCTTCTGTTGAGTTAGATTCATTGTGAACAATAGTAATTTCATTTGTAGGGGAGAAAATTCTGAGAGGTTTGAAACCCTAGGAAACTCATTCATGTTTTTGTTGTTGTTGTTGTTATTGTTTTCTTTTTCACTATTCGTTGTGTTTCAAGGACTCGGTGATTTTAGGGGATAACTGAGTGATTATTCAATTTCTTAAATTGGGAGAACTGGCTATTGATTTCTTATGCTTTGAGCTCAGTGATTATTGTGAGGATTCATGGTGTTTGGTGTCATTTCTTTTTTTTTTTTTTAATTTTTTAATTATTATTTTATTGATGGCACTGAGTCATAATTTCATAAGCTTTTGTTGACTTATATCAATGATGGTTGAGGTTTTTCATATTTAATTTCTTATTATTGTGTGCTGTTGGAGTTGGCTTGAGCTAACTGAATTAGTGAATGAACTGTGTTTGGTGGTAACTAGTAAAGCGTCAGAAAATTCAGAAGATAATTGTGTGCTTTTTTCATTCAGAGATTTGGCATCTAAGTTATTCTATGGCTTTTGTTCTATTTACATGTTAACATAACTTTCTTTTGCTTTTGCTTATTCTTCAGGAGAATGTAGAATTACTATTCCTCAATCAACACTGGGACACAGCTCCTGAATTTGCTATTGTAATTTTCTGGTCATTATTGAATATGCTTTTTTCCCCCAAAAAAAAAATTATACATAGATAATTTTTTTGTGCTGAAGCTAGATTGACCATTTTGTAATTCTGCAGGAGTGTATGAATAATGGGATCAGCTTGCTGCGTTGCGGCGAAGGGGCGCAGTGTTCCGGAAAGAACTGGAGGTGGAGGTTTGCGTCAAGCTGGATATTCGCCAAAACATGGCTTTAGATTGAATGGTAATCATGTGCCTATCACCAGGGACATTGAGAATCCCTCTTATCAGAACTCTCAATTGACTAGCAGAAATGTGAGCGTTGAATTTAAAGGTTCATTAAGTTCTGAAAGAGGCCATTTATTGGATGGAGGAAGCACCCTGGAGAATTCTGCAACTCCAAGATCTCAGAAGTCAACTTCTGATGACACATTGGTTCCAAATCTGACGACTACTCCATCTGGTAAATCGCAAAACTTAGTGACACTTCTGCACTTTACCCTTTTTTTGGGTCTTTGCATCCCAGCATTTTTCATTCCTAGAATCTTGAGATCATGGGGATGAACTTTTGCCTATCACTCACTCAATTGAAACATTTAAGTACATCATCCTCTGGCTTGGAATTTATAAGTTCTTACTTCTTTATAAAGTACAATGCCTTGTTCTTACCTTTTATTTTGAATGTTTCCCACGTTGCTCTAAAGTTTTCGAAATTCGTTTAACACCTCTACCGGTGTAATCTTTGATCTTTTCTTTATTCTTTTTATATGTGCTTGTTGCAGATCTGTCCATATCAAGCAAAATTTCTACCATGGTTAGTTTTGCACAATTGAATTAGAATAATGATATCTTTATGACTAATTTTTAGATTTTGTTCTGTTGTATTACATGGCTCACTCTTAGTCTATATTTCTCTTTTTGGTGAAGAATTCTGTAGAGTCTTCAATTCCGAACCGTTCATTTTCAATTCCTCCGGTGTTCTCAGTGCCTACACTAGATCCTTCACTCTATCATAATTATGGTCATCATCCCAATTCTACACCATCAAGACGGGCGCATCGATCTCCAGGACATCCGCTATTGAGACAGATTTCAGATAGTCAGATCTCAGGTCTGAAATCACCGGGCAACTCAATTTCTGATGGAAGGCCGTCATTTGTATTCTCCCCTTGTAGCAATGAAATGGTAACAGGATCCCTATGTGGATCATCTGATGGCTGGTCCTTGCGCACCTTTTCTGAGATGGTGGTTTCATCCCAAAGGGAAATATGGTCTTCTGACAGTGAATATTTAGGCTCAGGTCATCACAAGATAATTGGATCTAGCAGCAGCAGCAGGTTCTTGTATTCTCCCTCAATGGATCAACAATCTTGTGGGACTTGCACGAGGCCTTTGACCGAGCTACCAAATTTTGTTGCCAGAAGTGATGTCTCATGTGTTGCTATCCTGGTTTGTGGCCATGCATATCATGCGGAATGCTTAGAGTCTAGGACTCCGGAGGCAAACAAGTTTGATCCAGCATGTCCAGCTTGTATGGTTGGAGATAATCACTTGTCAAAGTCGTCCAGAAAAGATATTAGGGTTGAATCCGAGACGAAGGGAAAGCACCAAAAGATATCTCGAAGCCGCGTAGCAGATAGCTACCTTGATTCTAATGTCAATGTTTCTGAACCACAAAGAGACATTGAAAGAGTAGGAAAAGTTTCAAAGATGGAGCCGAGCTCCTGCACTAGGAGCTCGTATGGAAAGCCGTTCTTGAAGAAGCACTTTTCATTTAGGTCCAAATCGAATCGAACCCTGCCGGAGAATAATTCTACAAGGACAAAAGGCTTTTGGGGAAGACACCGAAAAGAATGAAGCAAGAACCAGTAAAAGAATGAGTTTCCATTTCTTTGCGAGTCAGCAGCTAATTATAGGAGAAATATTATAACCCCAGCAGATTTTAGTTTCAATCTTTTCTACTTAATTAGCTACACCGATGATCTTAAATTTTGTTTAAACTTTGTAATCAATTGATTTTGACTCTTGGCCAGAAATTCCATCCATGTTGACATGGTTAATATGAATTGTATTGAATAGTGTTCCTTGACAATCTAAGACAACACTGAGGAACATTAGATTCAGAGGAAATGAATACATGTGTGACTTTAATGTTTAAAAATCAAATGTGGGAAGTGTAAAGATGTATCCATTGCTTCTATTAATACTTAACACAATTGTTTCAAATATTCATGTTTTGTCAAGAGTTTCTGCCTTTGAGAAGAAGCACCATTGTCATCTGCAGTTATTGAACAGTTATTATTGGAACACTACAAAACTTTTAGGCACCTATGTTTTCTGTTAATAAACTAAAATTATTACTATGATCAATGATCAATTACAGTGGAAGGGGCTCTCTATCTGGTCAATTATGCTCTGCAATCCTGATTTGTAATCAGGGTAAAGTAGCTGCACCCCAAGTTCCTTCTTCATTCGAGCATTCGACACGCGCTTCTCGCCCCTTTGGTTTATCGTTTTCACATCCGAGCTTCCTTTCTGCTCCAGATGTTCTAAGTTCAAGCCTGGCCACTTTTTCAACACCAATTTTCTTGCATATTCAAATACTTCTTCTCTTGAAGCAGGATCATCATCAACAATGTTGTACACTTTCCTGCAAGTGAAATGTCATAGAATCTATTTAAGTTTTGTACACATTAGAAAGTTGGTTACACTCAAAACTAACCTTGGGGGAGTTGTGTAAATAGCAGCCGTAAGGGCCTGGCAGATATCATCAACATGAACTCTCGACGTATATTTTCGGTGTTTTCTCATCTTCTGACCTTCTGACAAAGGCTCCTGCTTGAGTATTGTATCGATGGCACTAAAACGAAAGAATATGAAGTACTAAATGG
>JASCZI010241671.1:182769-209743 GCA_036250425.1 Stylosanthes scabra
AGTAAGAGATTTCCCCAACTGCCATAAAAACGTAATTGCTAATAAGATCTCTACTCTATATCGGTGAGTTTACTTAAATGTCAAGGCAGACAGTGATATAGATCTTGAGCACATCTTTTATTCACGCATAAGCCGCAAAGAAAGTCATAACAGAAACCTTGCTCGAAAGAAAAAATAAATTACAGTAAACAGTAAATTACCTTCTACCAGAGCCATAGATACCTCCAAGGCGGAAAACTTGCACTGAGGACCCAAGATGGTGAGCCAAATTCAACCAACCTTCTTCAGAAGCTAACCTTAATTTAGCCGACTCACTTTTCGGGTTTGTTGGATAACTGTTGAAATGTGATGCACAAACTCAGAACCAAGAGAATAGTCTAGCAAATTTTGAAGGAAAAACCGGAAAAAAAAAAAAGAAGGTGATTTGTTTAGTTACACTCACTCCTCATCCACTAATTCACCGCCACAGTCACCGTAAACGCCTGCTAGACAGGAAGCATCTCTGAGATTATATTTGCATTCACTAGTATTCATGGAAAATAATCAAACTAGAAAAGAACAACTATATCACTACTACTAAATCTGCTGCATGGATCAAGTGACACCAAAGTGTTCTATTATAACTCATATCTGTTTTTAATCTAACCTTATACAATTTTTTTGCAAGATCAAATTATCAGGAAAGAATGTAAAAGATATAATATGTTTCTCCTTATCAGCTTACATAAAACTCAGCTTCTGTGTATTCTTTTCTTCTGGTTTAACACATGAAACTTATAATACCTATTGAGAGTATGATATCTTCATAAGAATTTCAAATTTTCAATCTCAATCAGCACCAGGTAGCACTGTAGCAGTGCAACCTAATCCCTAGCAGGAAGAGTCATGGAATGAATCAAAACAACAGAAGATGTCTTGTGATTTATGTTCTGCGCGAGGATTTATATACCAGATAATGTGACTCTAGGAGAGGAGAGGTTTTAGTTTTGAAAAAGCATAACTGCGATTCTCTTATTCAGGAACATAAAGGAAAAAGTAAAAGCAACATCGAACGAGTTACAAATTTCAACGAAGACTTACTAGTTGAAGACAAGTAACAGAGCCATTGAAGATTCCCACTGACTAACGAGCTTCTTAGAAGTTCTTCATCCTGAAGCATCTAAAAATCAATAAAATGCAATGTAGATTCTGAAAGTGATTACCTCAGAATTCAAAATCCATGAGCTCATGACGATATAGTAATCAATAGAGCAAAATCATACCGGGTCGCCAATGCCGGCAACAGGTGGAATAGAAACAAGAAGGTGAGTGCAATCTTTTAGCAGACCTCGCATACTCGATCTGAAGAACAAATCTATGTTTAAAGTCTATACTCTATAACTAGGTAAAATAAAATTAGAAAACTATGAAAACAAAACAGATAATGTAAATCCACAAAGTAGAATAGAAGAATGAAAAATCAAAATTTGTAAATCTAAAGCCTTGAACACATCTTTAAGAATACATTTTCATTTCTTTAAGAAGCATAAGTATTAAAATGTCTCCACAACTACAAAAATTAGGAAACTACAAAAACAAACAAGGTTTATCATGATTCATGATCCTCAGTCTGAATTGTTTGCATAAAAAACAAGGGAAAAATAAGTTTCTTTATTCCGAAAATTTTCAAAAAGTTTCAAAAGTACTCTTCAATGCTTAATTTGATTAAATTTTATCCCTGACATTTGAAATAAGCTTCAATTCTATCCTTACTAATAAACTTTTTGAAAGCCAACTACTAGCTGCAACAGGCAGAATCGAAACATATTTCGAACATTAAGAATAAAATCGAATCAAATTAAACGTTTTTTGGAACTTTTCAAAAACTTCAGTTAAGAAAAAAGATACACTTCACCCTATATGCTAAACTATACTCATTGACTCACTGAGGATAGTTTGCATCAAAAAGGTGAACTTGAAACCCCATTTCCTCAAGCTTCTTCTTCTTCACATGGCTTGTGCAAGTTCCAGAAACAACCCTAAAATCAAACCCAATAAATAACAGTAACAATATGTTCCAATAATTCACTAACTATATAGCAATAACAAAAGTTAAGCTAATTAATCAGTGTAATTACTAATTCCCCTGAGAAACTATCAATTATCAATAATCAGAAAGTGAAGAATCTAACCATCCTTGATTTTGGAGCTTGAGTGCAAGGGATTGAGCCACGAATCCGATGCCAAGAATGAAGATGCGCTTCTCAGATGGAAGAGTAAAAGAAGAAGCTTTGGGAAGATGAACATGAAAATGGGAAGGTACTAGGTTTCGGTGATTCAGAGGAATGGATGAAAATGAAGATGAAGATGAAGCTCGAACGAGCACTTCACCAATCTCCATCACAGAATCCAAACTCTACTATTCACAACACTATGCTTTTAGTTGACATTTTTATTCGCCACACTTTTTCAAATCCTATCAAGGTGTGTCACGTTTTTAAAAAAAAAAATCAGTTTTTTTAAAAAAAGAAATATTGAGATTTTTTTTTTTACTTTAGTTCATTTTAAAAAATAATAAATTTTTAAAGATAATTGTGAAAATTTTATGGAAAAATAAAAAATAAAATAACTTTTGGTTAAAATTAGTTTTCAAGTTTTTATTCAATTATACAAATAATCACATGATAAAAGTGAAATTCATTTACTATTTTGAAAATTAAGAAGATGATATGAATATGATAATAATTAATTCTTATTTACTATTCCCTTTGTTTCGTACACATAAGAAGTTATTTGATACATATATATAAATTAGTATATGTATAGAAAATTATATATAAATTTGGAAAAAAAATTTACAATAAAAATTTTATTTCTTATATTTTATATAAATTAAAGTAAAATATAAATATAAATCTACACATATTTTTAATAGAACTCACCTCTTTATGCTTTACGTTTATTAAAAAAAAACTCTATTCTTAGTTGTTACATTCACCATATTTCCAAGTTATATTTATTTACCCAAAAGAAACCAAAGTCAACCTTATATTATTAAAGACTCTAATAACCTTCATTGTAATTGTAATTATGCTATATATTAAATGTCAATATCAAATAATGTTACTTGATCTGCTTTCTTTCGTGACTACAATGAAAACTATTTTCTGTTGTATTTTATAGTGAATTTGGCCAAAAAATATATATATATAAATGTGAAAATGATATATATTTGATTTCCTTGGAATCACTAAAACTCCCAAAATGTTGTCATATTAAATGCTAACATTTATTATTTTAGATATTTTTTCGGTGAGGAAATTATTATTTTGGATATGATAGTGAGATAACATAACAGTAGTGGGACTTAGAAATTAAATAAATACATATTTGGAACCCATGGAGATCAAGGTAGCTGCATAACTTAACTGGCAACTAACTTAAACCAAACACCATATATATAATTTCATAAATATTTTAGGTGTTTCATGGTTTACGATAATTCAATTTTCTTAATCATTGATTTTAATATATATATTTTTTAAAATAATTTTATAACTGAAATCAACGGCTAAAATTACTATATTAGGTGTATACTCGCAAACAACTAAAATGTTGCTTATAATTTTAATTTCTTACTTCATATATATATATATATATATATAAAGACAAAAAGAAAGTTTCCAATAAGTTGGTTAGCAATTTATGATTGGAGTTGGTTATCAATTTTGAACTATCAGTACACATCACAGGTTCTAAATTCTAGTTGAGCATATCAAATAAATTAATGTTATATATTGTTGTGTTGCTTTAGCTCAAATAAATTCAATAATTAAGAACTAACTTTTTTCTATCCATGTCAATTATTTTTTTTTAAAAAAAATTATCCTTGCTTTTTAATTTTAAAATTTAAATTCTAAATGATAAATCTTAAATTTTAATCTCTAGCTAAATTTTAAACCACACATTCTAACCTTAAATCGTCCAAAAAATATAATTTATTTAAAATTGATTTTATAATTAAAAAAATTGACTAATATTGATCGATTAAAAATATATTTATATTTTGATATATATTTCATACTAGTATAATTTTGTGATTGATCTTTTGTGTATATTTTGTATTATTGAAAAATAGTTAATAATAATTAGAGTAATGTTATAAAACCAATATTAGGGGACTAATAGGGAGTCAATAAGTGTAATTAGGAAAACAATAGATGGTAAAAGAGAAGAAATAAAAGAAAAAAAAAGTCTATCAATCACTTATTGACTAATAAATTATGATCTTTCTAAACTTTTTCTAATAATTAATATAATAAATGTGGTAGTGCAATAAAATTAGGTGACAGCCTGTACCTATCTTGCAATTGTACAATCACTCTCCATTGCTTCACTATTTATGTATGTTTTTATTTTTAATTTTTTTTTTCTATTTGCACTTGTTTGTTCTTCAATTTCATGCAATGCAACTCACTATTTAAACTCTTGGGGTCCCTCCTTCTCTTTCTCTCTTCCTCTTTCTCTCCAAGTGACTAGTAATTATTATTACTACTTATATATAGCTTTCAAATTTATTTGAATTGCTTCACAAAATTTCTAGTGACTCATCATGATATGAATATTTATATATAGCCTTGGAGAAATGAAAATCTTCACTTCTATTTTATATATATCATTCATATGATATATAAGAAAGCATATATATTCTCATCAAAATCTTCTTATCTATCTTCTGAATATTTGAAGTAAGTATATATATCTCTCTCTTTTGTTTCAATATCATGGATCCTATATTATATTATTACATACATTTAATTAAAAACTAATATGGAGTTATATTAGTTAAGTGTTAGGTAAAATAGTTTTCTTTCTATGATTTTAAATTTGAATTTTAATTCATCATGAAATTATTTATTCATTTGAAAACACAGATATTGGTGGTGCTATCTTGCTAGCATTAGAAGATCAGATAATAATGGAGGATTCAATTAAGAACATGATTGTTGTTGGAGTTATTTCATGGTCAACAGCATTTCTTGTTTCAAGGAGGATTTTTCAGAAGCGTTCTTATGATTTCAGCAACAGAATTATCTCAACAATTCATGCAATTTTGGCAGTTACACTGGCTTCAATCTCTGTTCAAGATTGGAAATGTCCAATGTGCCCTGTAGCTTCAAAATCTTCTCTCAAACAGGTATTATATTATCTATGTATTATTTAAACCATATTTAAGATATAGAGATTGGTTTATGTTTGTCAAGCTAGCCAAAAAAATTATTAGCATCAATCAAGAACTGTTATATATTTATAATGGACGGAGCATGATGGGTATGTGTCTGCTTCTCATATGTTAGCTCATCGAAGACATACCCATTATTTAATTCTTTCATATTTTAGAAAAATTATAGGTATACCACGAAAATCACTGTATACCGATATTCCATCATTTTTAGCCGTTGATCTTGATTGATTTTAGTTACAAAATCAATATATAATTAAAATCAATGATATATATAATTAAAATCAATGGTTAAAAGTGCTGGAATACCGATATACGGCGATTTTCGTGGCGTACCGGATAATGTTCCCATATTTTATATTCTAGTGCTATGTAAGATACTCTGTGTGTATGTGAAATCACATTTTTATTGATTATTTTATATGTTACAATAAACACAGAAGAATTTATATAGAGACCCAAATTCAAATCAAACATACTGAATTTTCTCTATATGTAGGTATAAATATGGATGAAAAATTTTCAATATTATATATATTTTCTTCTGAAAATTATGGCAAGAAAGATTTTGGGGAATGGGGAGAAAGGTGGTAATGTATGTAGGTATAAATATGGATAAAATTTTTTTTCAATATTATATATATTTTCTTCTGAAAATTATGGCAAGAAAATTATAGAGACCCATATTCAAATCAAACATACTTGTATTGAAAGATGTTTGGGGGAATGGAGAGAAAGGTGATAATGTTTGAAGTGTGAATTTTCAGATGGAAGTTCTGGCAGTGAGCCTTTCATATCTCATTTATGATTTGGTGTGTTGTCTGTTTGGTGAAAGAATGAATATGGACACCACCATCCACCATTTGGTTAGCATTGTTGGAATTGGAGCAGGGCTTTGCTATCAAAAGGTAATTACTAAATAACCACTCTATATAAATATATATTAGTTATTATTTCTCAATTTTTAAAGAAGTATTTAATCTTATTATTTCAACATATTTTATTTCCAAAGTAGCAATAACTAAATTTTACCCTAAACATTTTTTAAAAATAAAATACTAATCAACTTGGATTGGTCTAGTAGTCAATTCACTAGTTCGCTTAAACAAGTGTCGATAGTTCGAATCCTGCCTTGACGGACTAGTCCTCGATCTGTCGAGTTAAGGAATATTGTGGGGAAAAAAATAATAATTTTATCAATAAAAATTCAAAAGATTGATAAATTATTCATGAAAGAACAAACTTAGTGTTGATTTTTTTTATGAACACATTTTAAAAAAAAATTTGATTAATTAAAGAGTGCCTAATTGTGGTTGCATATGTGGGGGCAGTCTGGTTCAGAAATGGTGGCATGTTTGTGGATAACAGAGATGTCAAGCCCTTTCTTGCATTTGAGGGAACTTCTCAAAGAACTTGGTTACAAGGACACTCCTCTTAATTTGGCTGCAGATGTAAGTACTTCAACTTTTGGGTTTTGGACCCATTCATAATTTGTAATTAATCTAGCCCCCTAAATTAGGTTAACAAAGTTTCTAGAAAGGGACCTTTAGCTGTCTTGTTGGAGTGTAGCTAATTTATCAATTATGCCAAGTAGGTAAAAAAATAATCATTAAAATAGTTATAGATAGAATATATAATACGAAATATATATATATATATATATATATAAAATTAATTGTGACTGAATTTTTTTTATTATGGATAGCATTTTTGCTACTTTATTGATACATATGATTTATTAAATTAGAATGATGATTTTGGGATTTAGTTAATATATGTTTTAAGAATATATGATAAAATTATCAATTAAATTTTTTTATATAAAAATGAACAATATTTAAATTTTTGAACAAATACTATATATATGGCAAAAATATGATCAACTTGGCTAACAATTTAAGTTTGGAATATCGATTTCAGCTTCTGTTTGCTGCCATATTTACATTTGCAAGGATGGTGGCTGGACCCTATCTCACCTATGTCACTGTAACTGCCAATAATCCATTTCTCGTCAAGGTATAAGCATTATTCCTAGAAAAGTATCAACATGGTCTTTGAAAGATTAATTTCTTTAGAAAAGTATCAACTGATTTTTTTTGAAACTATTTTATTAATTTCTTCTGGGGATGTATTTAAATGATTCCATTGCATTGTTACAGGCCATGGCATCTGGTTTGCAGCTAGTAAGTGCATTCTGGTTTTTCAAAATCCTAAGAATGGTGAAATACAAATTGACTAAGAAGAGACCTACATCTATAAATGGCACCAAGCATGTCAACGGTACAAAGTAGATTCAATGGTTCAAAATTTCAACATAGCTAGCAATCCAAGCTTCCATATGTTTGTATTTTTTAGATCATTTTTCATTTTTTGTAATAATATCTGGTGTATAATATTTGGTGACTGCCACAACACTTTGGGACATTAATGCCACATCTACAACATTACAACTTCTATGCTGCATAGTTTTGAGAAGATATATTTAGAAAATTTCAGGATACTACATCATCACTATTAAGTATTAACCAATAAATTTCCATATAAATATCAAAACTAATTTATAGGTTAAGAATGCTATGCAAAGAACTGTCTTCAACCATAAACAGGAAAACCATACACAAGCCTAAGAACCAATTGAAAGATATAAAATACAAACTGTGAGAAAGTGAATCCAAAATAGAGACCAAGTGTGATTGAGTTTATGCAGAAAAACTCAATTGAATATCTTCCCCTTCATGGCTTAGTTTCGTTGAAATGTTCTCTCCATCCAAATTCCATAATTCAGATAAAGCAAGGCACAACACAGAAGATTTCATTCTTTGGTCCACAAGTTGAACAGATTGCATAATGTATCTTACTTGTTCAAATGATGCACTGCCTAGATATCCATGGCCCTAAGAATCTTTTAAGTCTTCACTCTTTCCCAAAATCAGCACTGTAATGAGCACTGGATTCAAGCTTCTTAGCATCATTCAGTTTTCGAACAGCCTGAAACCCAAGAATAAAGTCAAATTATTGTTCTGTTACATGAATGGGTAAACTGCTTGTATGTAATTAAGACACAGAAAAATCGCTCCCTCTAGATGGAACTTACCTTCATAAAATCTTCATGGATCACATAGTCACGTTCTGCACGAATTGCGGCCATTCCAGCTTCTGTGCAGACATTTCGAAGATCGGCCCCATTAAAGCCCTGTAAGTTGGCACCCAAACAAAAAAATCAGACATCGATCAGTTGGCTAATAAAAGAAACCAAATTGTTTGTGCTCACCTCTGCAAGCTTCACAACAGCTTCATAATCTATTTCACCATGCTTAGCAATCCCAGCAGCATGAATCTTGAGAATTTCCATCCTTGATAGTTCATTTGGCAATGGAATTTCTATTTTCCTATCCAACCTTCCAGGACGCAGGAGAGCAGGGTCCAATACATCGGGTCTGTTCGTTGCCATTATCATTTTAACCTACATTTTCAGCAACACAACAATGTTATTATCAATACAACAAATTTTCCACAAAATTTATTCTAGAGAGGGCTAATCATTGCAAACATGAGATAATTAATCAGAAATGGTCGATACGTTTACATTACAGTTGAATCATATCTTGCATGGTCTACAGGCTTTATACAACTACACCCACACATCCAACAAATGGAACACCGGGATAAAGTTTTTAATCCTTCTAAAGTGCCACAGGTTAGAGAAGCAAATGTTTCTAAAGCATCATGACAGTCTCCAAATAAAAAGCAGGTAATGAAGCTGTACCTTTCCTAGTTGATCAAATCCATCCAGTTGATTAAGCAACTCCATTAGTGTTCTCTGAATCTCACGATCAGCACTTGTTCCCTCACTAAAACGGCGACCACCAATGGCATCGATCTCATCCATAAAAATGATGCAGGGCTTGACAAACAAAATAGAAATTCAGAACTACTTCACACACACACACACACATACATACATACATACATATATATCTACACAAATAGATAAACACACACACACACACAGAGGAAAATACTTTGCACAATAATCTCTCACCTGGTGATCACGTGCATACCCAAACATTTCTCGTATTAACCTTGCACTTTCTCCAATGTACTTATCAATTATGGCACTTGAAACAACCTACATCAAAAGTTAGGGTGTAAGGCACTATTACCTTAAAGGAAACTTCAAATACAAATATTCAGCAAGAAACAAATCTGACCTTCAAAAAGTTAGCATCAATATTACTGGCAATTGCCCTAGCTAACAATGTTTTACCCGTACCAGGAGGCCCATAAAGGAGAACACCCTAAAAATGAAAATAGAGAATATTCCAGTCAAATGCAAATTTACGAAAAATAATGCTACTTTACATACACCTCCCGACCACAAAATGAAGATGGAAGGGCATGCTGCCAAAAACAGAGTTACACCAAACAGGTCAATCACCTTAGGAGGTTTAATTCCAACACGAAGAAAAAGTTCTGGATTCATCAGAGGTAATTCAATTGATTCCCTCAATTCCCTTATCTGATCAGAGAGGCCACCAACAGCGGAATAACTCACATTACCGGGATCCTCGTGCAGCATATTGTACACAACTGGATCAACCTGTCAACTCACAACAGATTAGTGCTACTTATTCATCATAAAAACAACCCAAAATAAACATTGGACATGAACATATTCATCAAATAAGGGAATGAATTGTGCTACATACTTCACGGGGAAGAGCTCGCATTATGGTGAGTGTTGTCATATCAAGAACCACTCTTGTACCAGATGTCAATTTTTCCTTATCAACTTTACTCCGGCATCCTACCACATACCTTGGTCCGCTGCTTGCTTTAACAATCACTGAGATAACCAAAGACACAAAATACAAGCTATGATCATTGAACCAATCAAATATCCAAATCAACCAATAAGTAGTTTATGGTATAACTACCTTCCTAGCTAACTAAACTAAATCAATTTAAGCAAAGAAAGAATCAATTTAGTTACAAAGACAGATAAGATCAGTTTACACCACCCTAATTTAAATTAACTCTCAAACCATTGAATAACCTTTTCAATCCACTATCATTTAATACTTTCTACTATATGGATTAAAATCAACATTAAAATAAGACCCATTTATCACATTCTTATCAATGTTTTATAATTCAATACTAAGGATACATTACAACATCATTAAGTTAAAGTAAGTGTGCCGAGTCTTAAATCAATGTTAATTGACACCTCCACTAATCTAAAGCAGAAAAATCTGAATTCAGAGCTTAAAAAATTCAACAAAGGATAAAAATTTACAGCGTTCATTGTCAAGAGGTCTGAGAACTTCCCCAATAATCTGGCCAACGCTTTGAAGAGACTTCAAGTCATCCTCCGTTTTGTTGAACTCTTTCTTAGAAGCACGCAAATTCTCTCTCACTGCCACAACAGTTTCAGTTCCAAATAAATCAAAATCAACAGATTAATCTAAAACCCTAACAGTAGTAGCCAAAGCAGCTGAACAACAATCAGAAACCCTAACTTTCCAGAAATCAGAGTTGTTATCATAATCAAAAGAAACGAACCTGATCGTACTCTGGATTCCAATTCCTTGTGCTGGAGGAGTTTCTTGCGATAATCCGCCACCGCGGTACGACGTCGTACGGCGTCTTCAGCTTCTGCCATTGTTAGTAAATTACTTCACTTGAGAGAGAGAGAGAGAGAGAGAGAGAGAGAGAGAGAAGAATGAGAGAATGTTAGGTATTTTGATTCCTTCCTTCGATTTTGGATAACAACAGAAGAAAAAGGAGCTTAGCTATGATCTCTGTGCTTTGTTTCCAGAATCTAAAGATAGTTGCTTCGACTTCTGCTCATTCGCAAGCTACCGTCATAACCGTGTCTTGTTCTCTACGGCAGTTTATACTTGAAATGTCCAAACTACCCTTACACAATACACATAGCTTCATATCTTTAGCTGCTTAAAATATAGGGCAAGTTACCCATATACGCTATATGAAATCAATATTATCAGATTACACCAAAATCAGAAAATTGATCAGATTGCATCGTTTTCCATTTCTATGGAATCCGTGGACCCTGCCACAGATTCGTTGTTATGTTAAACAAATTGTAAGGGATCTGTGGCACCCTGCCACGGATCCAGACCAACACTTTTTTTTTTGAGTTAGTTTTAAATAGGGCTAAATATTTACTTGTTATTAGTTTTTAATAGAATTAGCGCGGATAAATGCTACATGTCATATCATTGAAAGTTGTCGTTAGCGATAAAAAATAAAATTAAACGGTGTCTACGAAAATGTACATAAATACAGATGTCTGTAAGTTCTGATACACATAAAGTAATGCGTGAAATTAAAGTACATAACTAACATAAGAGAACTACATATGGCCTCCGGTGCCGCACCCTCGACGACGTGGAGCTCTGCGGGCTCGCCCCGGTGCTGCTGGCTCGTCTGGATGCTCAGCCGGTGCAGGTGACACTGGAGGAGTCAGCAGACGCGCAGGCTCCATAAACGGTACGTCCCAGGAGGCACCCGAAACGTGTGATGCGGATGGAGGAGTCCCACCAAGAGCCATAAAAAGATGCGACGGACCGGACACAAGCTCGTTCAAGTCCAGATGAACTGGAGAACCATCGAACTGCGTGTCCGGCCTGTAACCACTACCGCCCTCGAGCATGATGTCGCTAATCATCTGCTGAAATTCCGGGCTAGATAACTCGTCCAGGAACTCCTATTGCGACGGGGAGCTCATGGTCGACGGGATCGTGGTTCCCTAGGTCTGAGGGGTGGATGAGAGGTAAGCCTGTGAGCTTGTCACCGCCTCCTGTACCGGCTGACTGGTGCTGGCACCGCCCTGAGTCACCCCCTCCCTGCGGCCTCTACCAGCTCTGCCGCCTCTGCGGGGTCTGCCCGCCCCTCTCTGACATGCGTAGCTCACAGGCATGAGCCTATTCTTCTGCGTTGGTGGCGCGGCCGGCGCATCCTCATCCATGATGTCGTCCACCCACTGCCAGTCCCGAGCGGTGGTCCTCGTCCCAACTATCATCCTCCTCGCAGGTCGCCTGTTATCCGGCACATGAGGCACGTCAGGGCGCGCTGGATGTGGACCTGACTGTCTCTGTGTGGCCTCAACCGGGATCTCGTCGGGTGGCAAATGATGGAAACGATCAGCGGGGACAATGTACCTCCTAGCGGCGAGGATCCACCATTGAATGAAGTCTGCAGTGGGGCCGGGATCAACAGACTGTACAACCTCAAACAGTTGCTGAAACCTGCATACCCACAAACACGTTACATAACGTAAACTACGAAAAAAATAAGTCAAAGTAAACCGGAAACCATAAATTACACCATACCTGGTTGCCCAGAGTGCATGCCAGCGCTGAAAGGTGTGCGGAAACCACTGGTCACTCCCACGTCCGTCCTTCGCATGCAAGAAGTCGATGTTGAGGGCCGAGTGAGGACGATTCTGAACCCCACCAAACTGCGGCATCACCCGATCAACCTGGTGCCACTCGATGATCCCAAAGTATATAAGTGGGACGATCAAGCATCGGAGGGCTCTATGTTCCTCCTGCAGAATGCGTTGGTCTAGCACCACCTCTACCTCCAACGTCCGATACGGGAGACATACGAACTGCAACACGAAAAGGATGTATAAGGCAACAATATTAAATGCATGTTTGATAACTAATGCAGTAATACGAAAATAATAAAAATTCCAATTAACCGCGCTGAAGGGCATAAGATCAAGCTGCCTCCTGAGACGCTGCAGTCGGGGCACCTTCTCATCGGATGTGGGGAGATACCTATACCATCTGATAATACCACAAACACGTTAACCAAGCAGCATAAAATAAAACACAAGTAAAAATTACACAACGAAACAAATAAATTGGTTTACCTGGATGCCAATGGCCACTCAATGTCGTCGAAAGTGGGAGGGCGAAGGAGGAGAAACCGCCAGAAAATCCAGCTCTGCAGCAGATCCAATGGCCCTGCCACCTGGACGACATTCTTGTTAGCTCCTCGACACAGACTCTTGTATAGCCAGGCTATCACTGCGGACCCCCAGCTGTATCGACCTAGATCGTCGATGCGCAGCAGATAAGGAAGCCAGCAAACGTGAGCCCGAGCTCTAGTCTTGTCCCCGAAAAGACAGATCGACAGCAACATCCAGATGTAAGCTCTGGCATGCATGAGGACCATCTCGTCATTCGGATAGCTAGGGAGAACTCCGAAGCTGCTCCTCAACCACGAGAACGTCACGGTGCAGGAATCCGCGTCCGGAGGGTCGGGTGGCTCACCGAACATCTTCCGGAACCAGTCCCATCGAGCTCTCCCTATACCCTTTGGCATTATGCTCTCGAAGTCCCAAAGGCAGCCACTTACAGGCTCGCCGTCGATGGGGAGACCCAGCTGGTACGCGATATCCTCGAGGGTGACGGTGCACTCGCCCCACGGCATGTGGAACGAATGAGTCTCCGGTCGCCACCTCTCTATGAAGGCGCTGATGAGCGGCTCGTCAATCTTGAACCGACGCTCGGTCATTCGTGCAACCGGGAGCAGACTGGCCCGCTGCACGAACGGCTCAGCGTGTGGATCTAGGCCCATCGCAATCTGCCGGCGAACGCTGACGATACATCTATCCTTCTGCGTTGAATAGGAACAAGTATTGAATCAGGAAAAAATGGGCAGTTCGTAATGATCAGTTAAAGCTAAACAGAATATTGTTACGAAACTAACACATAAACCCGTAAATAAGTCACGGTGAAATTAATAACATCTATTAACACCCTAAACAGTAACATCTAATTTAAACTAACTTAAAACCTAAACTAAATCACCCTAAGAAATAAAGCACATCTAACTAACAAATAAATCACATGTAATTAACAAAGAAATCACATCTAAATTAAATACGTTAAAAAAAAAACTAACCTCGGCGTGGACGTTATGGGTAACGTGTGACACCTCATTGAGGCGGTACATCTCCCGCCGGTCTTCCGCGGCAATCTCCTCGATCGGACGCTCTTCTATGAAGAATACTCAAAAGTTCTCTCAATCTTTTTCTCTGACTTCTCTCTAAAAAATTTTAACTTCTCTCTCTAAAAATCAACCTTCTCAATTCGAAAGACCCTGCCACGGATTTTATAGGTTTTTTTCACCCTGAATCCGTGGCAGGGTGCCACGGATCCCCCTTCGCATGTAGTTACACCGAATCCGTGGCAGGATGTCACGGATCCTATACAAACTTTTGCAAATTGATCTGAATCCGCGGTGGGGTCTAACGGATTCAATAAATCTCTACACCCTGCCACGGATTCCATATAAATAGCAAACGGTGCAATGTGATCAATTTTCTAATTTTAGTGTAATCTGATAATATTGAATTTCATATGATGTACATAGGTAACTTGCCCTAAAATGTATGGATGAATAATGAAATTCGTTCTTCATTTATCAAGTTATTCAGATTAATCCTAAAAGAATTTATCAGTCATATTAGCAGTCAAATATGTATTTCCGTTAATTAGATTGATTTAACTAATAATTATATGTTAATTTAAAAAATGTGATATTATTTAGCATAAATTTGAACATTAATTCTAACATGTTCTTTTTCGTTTAATTGGGTAGAATACGATTTATCTGATAATTATATACTTTAGAAATTAATATAATTAATAAAAATTTTCAATAACCAATTTGAAGAACAAAATATATTTTATGAACAAATTTAAACATTAACCATGAGAAGTATTGAAGATTATTGATATAATCAAAGCACCTAATAAAATAGTTATGTTCGTCAGTTTTCCTTTTCTAAAACTAAAAATTAAATGGTTATGTTAGGGTGTGTTTGGAATAGAAATTAAAATTGGGAGACTGATACTGAAATATTGAAATTGAGAAATTGAAACTAAATTAAGTTTATTATTATACTTGATTTAAAATTTATTAAAAAATAAATTCTGGGAGGAGAGATTAAATTAAGTTGATGAAAAATAGACAAATGTTAATATTAAAATTTTAATGTTGAGTAAGGGTATTTTAGTAAAAAAAATTATTAAAATTTCGCTCTCAGTTTTTCAATTTCCCGATCCCGACTATTTAAAGATACTAAAAATATAAATATTTGGAGACTAAAATTAAAATTTTAGTTCCAATTATATTTACCAAATATAATACTGAATTCCAAGTCTTTGGTCTTAATTCAAATATTCAGAACTATTCGCTACCTTAATATGTCATATTTTGTTGATTAAATTTGCTTGTCTGAGAAGTTCGACACTTTTTATCTTTATAATATTTGAGAGGTTAGTTTATTAGGCTTTTGACTCGGCAAATATCCTGCCGTACACTAACTTTTTAGCAAATTAGTGCTAAAAAAAATTAAGAAAGGAAATGAAATTGCAAGGAACTATATGGCCGTTATTTTAATTAATTTTATACGGACCTGGAGTAATAATTTATCTTAATGTTATATTCTACTAGAAGAGAAGAAGTACGGACCAATAACAATCCAATCTGTGATTCTGTTGAAAATTCATGAATAAAATTATTTTAATAATCAAGTATATATGTGACGTTTCATTTGAAAGAAAAATTTGGAAAGGACAAAGTTTGTTAGCCAGAAATTCAACAAATTCCTATTTTTAAATTGTAGTATAAACTTGATGTGGTGGTGATTTCAATTTTCTCACCTTTTTCCTCGTTATATAAAATAATACAAGATCAAACACTTCAAATTAACAAATTGACCTTTGATTAATTGGTTCAAGTAGTTATATATCCGTCTATTCATTTTGTTAAAAAACAATAAGATTTATGATCTGTTACACAATACATATACATCAAGGCCAAAAAGTCTATTGTATGTGTTGATTTAATTGTGAATTAGTCATAATTTATGTATATTAATTAATATCTTTGAAAATTTCCTAAGGCGACTATTCACAATTTCACATTGTAGATGACACTTCATTAAGGTTTTTTTTATTCAGTTACTAGAAAACACTGTAATTGGACAAGTTATGTATGAAGCAGATAAGTCTATTTGTTTTTAGAAAAATAATAAGTAACTAATATTTTTCTAACTAATAAATCAGCCAACCAAAAATAGAACATCGGTAACCACTGTTTATGGAACGTCCACAATGAAAATCTTAAAACATCCGAAACCTAAAACTAACAATTAGTAAACTTTGTATATTTTTAAAAACAAAATATCCGAAACTTAAATAGAACACTAATTTAAATTGTTGGTTAATGTTGACTGAATTTTTATTGGTTACCTAGCATTGTTGTTATTTTAGTACTAATTAATATATATGCAATATTTTTTTTTTGAAATACTTTAGACTATTTTTATTCTCTTCTAAATATTTTCCTAACTTATAGTGATCTTATTAAGTCTTCTTTTACCTCTAATCACCATGACATGCATAAAGATACCATTAAGAAGTTGCAAGACAATAACTATGGTAGCTATACAATTTTAGAAATACTTTATTATTAAAATAAAAGTAATAATTTTTTAGTATTAACAACAGTTTTTATTTTTAATAAAATTAAAAAATGTTATCAAAATATAAAAAAAATATAAGTTTAAAAACATTTTCATAAAAAAAAAGTCTTGGGAGCCAATATTAGAGAAATAATAGAGAGCCAATATTATTTTTCCTTTTTTTCTCTCTCCCTTTTATCACCAACTATTTCCATAATTACACTTATTGGTTCCCTATTATTTTCTAACGTTGATTTCCTAACATTACTCATTTATAAAATAGTTTAGTCATCATGACTATAGTCATAATAAACTCGTAAACTCCATCTTATAAAGAAGATTCTTTATAGTTTATAACTTCAATAACTTTTAATTAATATTTTCTCACTCTATCTACGTAAACATTTGAAAACTGAGAGAGGAATAACAACTCCTTAATTAAAATATCATAAATGGGTAGAATATAGTGAAATCCCTAACAATAAACAATGATATACTCAAGGCACCTTATATTAGTATATAAAGAGATCATTCATGCTTTAGTTTTGCATAACCCTACAACACACAAATAATTAAGTTACTAATAAAATGGCTCCCTTATCTTTGCTAATGGTGATGCTCTTTGTTGCCCTAATCCTCACTCCCCAAGGGCTTGCAGATTACAAGCCTCCTTATAATCATGATCAGCCTCCTAAACACAACCAACCAATTGAAAAGCCGCAGCCGGTTCACAAGCCTCCGGTCCATAACCCCCCGGTTTATAATAAACCACCGGTTTTCAAATCACCCGTGCAGAAGCCGCCGGTTTATAATAAGCCTCCGGTGCATAAACCTGAGGTACCCGTCCACAAGCTGCCGGTTTATAAGAAGCCTCCAGTGTATAATAAGCCACCGGTGCACGAGCCGCCGGTTCACAAGCCGCCATACCAGAACAAGCCTCCTTATGGCAAGTACCCACCAAAGACCAAACCATGAGTAATATAAGGAGATGCACATATATATGTGCAAATTTAAACGAGGCATGTTATTAGTTATTTTATAGTAAATAAGACCTATGCTTCGTTGCTATACTATGTTGTTTCTTCTTTTCATTTCATTATTCCTTTGTACACTATTAAGCTATGAGCATCTATCATATGTGTTTCTATGATTAAATAATTAATAAAGAGGGAGCTGAGCTTTAATTTAATTTGTGTAATCCATTACTATTATATTATCCATTATATGAAAATAAGGGAATATTTTATTTGTTTCTAAAAGATAGTGTTGTTGATATTGATTTGCTAAACTTTTTAGGCTTTTTTTGTTTGTCGGTTTAAAAGCTATTAGAGCAAATTTTACTCATAATAATATTGGAAATTTTATATATATGAGACTTTTATCACGCCTATTTAAATTCGAAAGAAAAATATATCTACTAGTTCAATGAACTATTAATAGATGGACACCAAAAAAAAATGAACTGCTAAAGTACTAATAGATATTGTTGCATAAAAAGTCAATGCATGCATGAGTGTCCTTTAAAACTAAATTTGATTTGATGTCTTGTTGAAATCTTATTACTGCTATATATTATGTAATCATCCTTAGATGATCTTTACGAAATTAATAATTAAATTATTATTTAAAATAAAAAAATATTATTTAAAATTGAAAAATATTATCATCCAAATAAAATAAAAGTGATCACCTACAAAATATATAAATTATTATCCGTAACTCATTTATCATTATCATCAAATATATTGACTCCTAAATATATTAACTCCGAAGACTTTTTTATTATCATAATTTTTCTGTTGTCTCTATATATAATATTTATTTGGACGAGCTTCTCATGATAATCAAGTGTAAATATCTAATTACATATCTTTATAATATATATTAAGTGATTATTAATGAAAATTATAAAAAAGTTTATTTTAATAAGGATAAAGTATAATTTATATCCTTAACGTTTGTGAAAAGTTTTAAAAATATATATCTCTAACGTTTAATTTGATTCAATTTTACCCTCAACGTTTTCGATTGATTTCAATTTTACCCATAATCGATGACAAATTGAAAATGTTAAGGGTAAAATTATCAACGATTATAGGTAAAATTGAAACCAACAAAAAATATTAAGGGTAAAATTGAATCAAATTAAATGTTAGGAGTATTTTTAAAACTTTTCGCAAATGTTAAGAAGATAAATTGCATACTTTACCCTTTTAATAAATATATAATACATGTATTAAAAACTTAAATTTTATATTTATTTTCTTATCATAACATTTTTTTCATTGATAATATTGACGTTCTTAGCTAGAGCCATAATATATGCATGTCATGTTTCAATGAAGAAAATATAAGCATGCAATGAAGTTTGCTAGCCTTAAATTCAATGTTTTCTCATGTTAATAATATATATATTAAGAAAGTTTCTAAAGTTTCTCGATTTAAAGTTACTAATATCAAATAATGAGAGATCACACTTAACAAACAATTGAAGAATTTGTTTTTTGAAAGGATCCATTCCCATATATAAAGAGATACAAAGAGAGTAAGAGACTAATCAATATTATCTATATTTGAGTCTTTGAGGTCATGACATAGTTGATATTAATAGTTTAAACTAGAATATTTTATAATTTTTTTAATTAGTTATTAATAATTATTTTTGTTGAACGTATCTATAACAATATATAATGAAAAACTCAGGTTTTGTGTCCAAATTTCACTTCCAAAGATACCCCTTTGATTAACCTATTATTATACTAATCAATATTATCTATATTTGAGTCTTTGAGGTCATGACATAGTATGATATTAATAGTTTAAACTAGAATATTTTATAATTTTTTTAATTAGTTATTAATAATTATTTTTGTTGAACGTATCTATAACAATATATAATGAAAAACCCAGGTTTTGTGTCCAAATTTCACTTCCAAAGATGCCCATTTGATTAACCTATTATTATTCTTCAATTTCTTTCCGTAAACTCATTTACTACACTTCACAATAACCTCTATAGCTCTATCAGTTAGTTCTACATTCATTTACTCTATTGTCTATCCATTTACTACATTCTCTCGTTTAATCTTTTAATTTTTTTTTATAGTTAAACAAAATCAAAACAAGGTCCAGATCAATTCAACAAAACAGAATCAAAGAAAAATCAAAACATCCAAAGGAAAGCCACAGCAGACAACATCCTCGCTATTGATCGCGTTCCACTCCCAGTCAGTATATCCCAAAATCACACTTTGAAAACAATGGTAGTACGCATAGAATTTCCGACTATTTCCTCACACTCTGTTTTTTGGATAGCCATTCACCGTGCCACGTCGAAGACAATCTTATAACCTCCTGCCTTATCTCTAACACCTCCAATAAGCCATTCTTGAAGATAATCTTATTTCTCTGACCCCAAATCGACCAACTTTTAATTTTTCTAACCTTAACTATAATTGCTCCTTCTCTACGAATAATTTTCCGAAGAAACTTATTTACGGTCTTATTCCAAACTTCTCTTGGCTTTTTTTTTCACTTCCATATGACATTTCAAAATACTGCAAAAAAAATGGATTCATGGAATGACACACGGCAAATGGATTTATTTAAGAGAAGAATCAATAGAAGACCTATTTAAAAGATTATTTACATATACATGTTTCATCATTGTTAACCATTTTTATTAACTAGAACTTATATTATTTGTGGGTATCGCGACCATGCCCCTATAGAGAATTAAAATAGAGAAGTAAGAAAGAACAATAGCACAATCACCACACAAGAGAATTAACGTGGAAACCCAAAAACAAGGAAAAACCACGGCCGTTGCCAAACGACAACCAAGAAAATATTATGGAACAAGGATTATACCATACATCACAATATTTTCTACTCCGGCACCAAGCACTCCCACACTGTTTCAATGACTACACCCTCTACACTCTTGCAAGAGAAACCTCTAAAGTAGAAGAAAGAATTTAAAGAGTCATACAATGCGTATTGATTTGGTACAATTAAAACTCTCAACTTAAACCCCTATTTGTAACATAAAGGCACACCCACACTTCTTACATCATCAAGTGATGTGGGACTTTTAATACACTATTTTCAACCAAACCCAACAATCTCCACCTTGATTGAAAATAATAACATTGTCAACAACGACAATCATAGCTCCATAGCTATCACACTCCACCATAAAAAAGTGCATCAACTTAGAATTAATCAATTCTAAGAATTTCATCGGCACATGTCGAACAAACCTTGTTGAGACTTTATGGTGTTGCTTCCATGTTGGCTTTCCTTGGAAGTAACTCAGCCATCGACATAACTCAACCATTACACAACTTGCATCAACCGCTAACCAATGCCCATGTGTAATTGTGGACTCGCTAATAGCTCATCCTCTTCCATGGCAGTGCGGACCTACCAAAAGGATACATCTCTCAACATTTCAGAGGATATCATCATATCCCCTCAACTAGAGAGGCGCTGACTTGGAGCCTTTTTGCCGAACTTGCTCCACCAGGACAATATCTCCTTGTATGCCCAGATTTTCCGTATCTTGTGTAACCCAGATTGTATCAATACATCCTTGACTTGAACTCGCCACAAACCAAAGACCATCCTTCCGTCGAATTTCTCTATATCAAACTTCACGGCGCTTGAAAAAGGTACCATTGCAGCAACACAGCGATAACCAAGCTACCACAAACGAACAATTCTCCAACACTACAGGATAATTCTTTTCTGATGTGGAAGATCAAACAAAGCTACAACCGCAGAGCATACTAAGAATTTACATCCACCGAACTATAACTCTGATACCACTTGTTGGGCATCACGACCATGCCCCCATAGAGAATTAAAATAGAGAAGTAGGAAATAACAATAGCACAATCACAACACAAGAGAATTAACGTGGAAACCCAAAAACAGGGAAAAACCACGGCCTTTGCCAAATGACAACCAAGAAAATATTATGGAACAAGGATTACACCATACATCACAATATTTTTTACTCCGGCACCAAGCACTCCCACACTGTTTCAATGGCTACACCCTCTACACTCTTACAAGAGAAACCTCTAAAGTAGAAGAAAGAATTTAAAAGTCATACAATGTGTATTGACTTAATACAATTAAAACTCTCAACTTAAGCCCCCTATTTATAACATAAAGGCACACCCACACTTCTTACATCAAGCGATGTAGGACTTTTAATACACACTATTTTCAACCAAACCCAACATTATTATCATATTGAACTTCTGTGTTTCTTTTTTTCTAAATTTTCTTTTATATTTTTAAATATTCTAAACCTTTTAGTTCGTGGTTTAGAATTCTATTTTTTTAAAGAAAAAAATTAAAACATATTTAAATTAAAAACAAATTACATATAAAAAAATTAATTCTATTTAACCAAATGAAAAATAAATTTATAAATATTAAAAGTAATTGTAAATACTCATATTGGGTACTAAATAATAATTTTGTGTACTATACTAGGGTTTAGGGTTTAGGATAATTTTTAAAACACTGAAATTATATAGGTAGTGTCTTGCTATAAATATATTTTTCTTCCATAGAATATAAGTAGTACGATTTAAAATAAATTCAAAAATGTAATTTAAAATATTAATTTTAGTAATTCTCTCTTCTGACTACTACTATATACACGTATTCAAAATAAATAAAATATTAAATATTATATACATAAATCATTGTTTATAAATTAAATATTATATTATGAATTTATTGGTTTTGAGTACATATATATATATTATTTAGAATTACTGAAATTTATATTTTAAATTATATATTTTGATTAAATGTACTAATATTTTATACATTGTACGAAATGAAATAGATTAATCAACAAAGAATCTTTTAATATGCCTATTTAATACTTAGATTTCATTCATTCTCTAATATCTTCTGAATATTCCAAATGAATATGAGAAACTTTAATAGAATATAAGAGAAAATTAGATACAAGAGAAAACTCTAACAAAAACTATAAGAACTCTTAAAAAAAACCCTAATAAAGTATAAAAAAAACTCTATTAAAGCATAAAAAAAATTCTAGCAAGGACATAAGAGAAAATTCTAATAAAAACTGGAGTAAAAAAAATGATCATGAATTTCTTATTTTAGAAAGGTTAATTCGATTAAATTAGTGTTAGTGTTACATTCTTGTACAAACAAAATTTGTCAATTTAAGTGGAATTTGTTTCAATTATATTTTTTATTTTTCCTCAGATATCAACCCAATTCCAATATTATAAAACATCATAAAAACTTATCTAACATCAAATATAGCATTCCTTTCAAACTAATAATATATGCAAAATAGCATAAGGATAAATCACACATATATTGCATACACCAAACAAACTTTATCATTCAACTTTCATGTGCCATGTTTAAATGTTTTTTTATTTTACGTATATGCGTGGGTTTATAATTATTGATGCATAAATTTTATAAATTGGTAATTTTTTTTTTCTAATTTAAAAATTTTTTTTCTTCCTTTTCAGTTCCTTCTAATCTCTTTTTAATTCTCAATTCTTCTTAAGATATCTTACTCTAACAGTAAATATTACCCAACTTGTTGAATTTCGATTAACTAATCCGTCACACTTTTTGAACTTGTATTCTTTCTTGTAATTATATCTTACTACCATTATTATCAATTTCCGTACACATATTTTAGAATTTATACTATTATATGAGGAATTAAAAGAAAAAATTAACAGATGAAAAAAAAATATTTTTTTTAGTTGTTGGTATGAATAGGTGATGAATCCGTATTAAAAATGGTGTGATGCAGCATTACCTTCTCAGGAAAAGTAGTACTGCAGAGAGTATATTCCTGGAGATAGAGGTGGATGTTGAGAAGTCATTTTATTAAAATAATGAGACTATTTTTTTTTTTATAAAAGTTTTAGAATGTTTTTAAAGAGGGATCATATATAAGAAAAGAAACTCTGTCCCTCACCCAAAAATAGAACTACTAAAATTCACATTTTAAAGCATATTTTATGAGTACATGTACTCATATTTTATAGTTTATACTATTCACATAAGGAATATATAGTTTTTAAAATAATACTCACTTCTTCATTTTTAAATTTTAATATAATAATTATTTTTTTAACTTACAAATGAAGAAGTTGGGTATTATGAATTCTATATGAGAAAGTCTTGAAGTCAATATTAAAGAGACAATATGGAGTCAATATTTTTTTTTTCTCTCCTTTTACCACCCACTATTTTCCTAATTACACTTATCGGTTCCTTATTGGTTCCCTAATGTTGATTCCCTAGCATTACTCATTCTATATTTAGATAATTAATTTAAAATAAAATATTAAATTATATCATATTAAAAGGTTACTTATTTTTTCCTGAGTAGTGCTACGGACCAACATTAAGAGCAATTAGGGAGCCAATAAAAATCTAATTATAAGTTATTATTCAAAACAAAAAATAGTTATCATTCGAAAATAAAAGCAGTTATCATTCAAAACTGTACAAAATTATTATCCAAATAAAACACAACTTATCATCCGAAACTTTATAAAATTATCATCTGAAACTAAACGAAATTATTATGCAAACAAAACATAACTTATCATCCATAACCTATCACTATCAGTGCACTACCATCACCAACAGCAGAACCACCACCAACATCATCACCACAACAACCATCACCACAACCACAACTGGACCTCACCACCACAACCACAACCTCATCGCCACCACTAGAAGAAGAGAAGAAGAAGCGACAACATTAGTGTATTCCGAGATCGTTACTAGCTTCTTGCGTGGATCAACTCCTTCCTTGCCGACTTCATGAAGAATGCATCCGATCTGGCAGAAGAAGGAGAGGAGAAGGCGGCGGTGGCGGCTGCATGGCCTCGATCGATAGAAGAGAAGACGACGACGACTGCACGGGCGAAAGAAGAAGAAGAGGTAACGACGTTGTGGATGGCGTTGGCGGAGGCGGAGACGTTGGCGGAGGCGGTAGCGGTAGGGAAGAGGAAGAAAGGAGTTAGGGTGGCTGTAGGGTAGAGAAAGAAGGAAATTAAAATTAATATATGGATTCGTATGTTTCTATAATATGGGCTTCGTATTTTTTTTTATATATATTCTAACCATTTTTATAAATATTATTCTCAGCTATAGCATTATTTCACAAATCGTTATGATCAAATTTAAAATATAATATTCTAAAATACCTTGTACATCAAGCATTTTTTATAAATATATTTAAGGGAAAAATTCTTTTTTATAGAATTAAATATATTTTTAAAAGAAATTTATTTTAAAAATATAAAAAAGTAATTATGAAAGAAATTTGCTGTATATATATACACTCAATTTAGTACTATTTTCTTGTTTAATCGTAGACATGCACCTTCCCATTCTTTTACAGTTCAAAGCCTGAACTTTTGCTTTCAGCATATATAGAAAGTCTTTAAATTGAGTAAATTCTTACAAAGATGAGCACTTCACATGCTGTTATTACATGCAAAGGTATATTATTAAGCATGAATGTTGAAATCAATGAATTTTCATATTACTTTATTTTTTCTTTTTTTTTTGGTAAACAATTTTCATATTACTTTCAAACATAATATATGCAACGTTATTTGTTGTTTGAAGCTGCAATGTGCTTGGGCTTAGGAATGACAATAAAACTTGAAGAGATTGAAGTGATTCAAATTGATCCACCAAAATCAGGCTTAAAATGCTTTGTGCTAGCATCTTCCACTGTCACACTGATGTTTCAGACATTCAACGATCCCATATGTTAATGGTTTCGCTCTAGTACTTGGACAAAAAAAAGTTGGCTAGGATGAATTCCATATCTAAATAATTAATAGGGTAGAACTAAACCTCATCCCCTAGCACAAGTGGTAAGTGGCTTGTGTTGCTTAAGTGTCTAGTCCCAAGTTCGACCTTGGTGGCGGCATGTATGTAGAAGGGGATATGGTCACGTCAAACCCCCGAGAGGGGCACTTGATATGGCGTAAGGAATTAGTCTGGGCCTGCCGGGCCTAGGATACCCTCCTACCAAAAAAAAATAGGGTAGAACTAATTACACACCATTACATTACTAATAATACACTATTAATATTGATTATCAAAATTCTCTCAATTTATTTTTAGAAAAAGTCTTAATAGTCAATATTAAGAAAATAATATAAAACTAATATATATTTTTTTTCCTTTTTACCACTTATTATTTCTCTAATTATATTTATTGACTCCTAATTAATCCCAATATTGATATTGATTCCATAGCATCATTCTTAATAAATTTAACGAGGTGAAAAATAAGATCTTTTGATTAACAAAAGAGTTTGTATGGTATAATTTGTGTTAATCACCTAAGTTCAAGTTTAGAACATTAAATTTTTGGTTTTACACTTTATTCTTGTACAGAATGTACCTTCAAGGGTTTTGGGACTTCCGGAATGACCGAAGGTACCAAGGACGAAGGCTAGGAGTTGCTATGAGTGAATGATATCGCGTAGGAGAAGGGTCACCAAATAAGGATTTGGGAGCCTTCGAACACACAGCGATTGGGTAGGGTTTAGAGGACGTACCTGGAGGAGAGCTGATCTCCTCTTTATATACCCGTGGTGGTTCCTATTATTTTGGGATAGATCCGTACAAGATCGGAGTAGATATGATCCTGATCTTGTGTGGCAAATCCGTACCGGATCGGTGTAGATATGAGCCCGATCTTGTATGGATCAGGTAACCGATGTTGTGGGCCATTTGTGTGAGTCCGTAGAGGATTTAGGCCGTTGGTCGGTTTTGGGCCGACATAAGGGAGATCCACTACGGATTTGGGGCCAAGCGGGCCCAATGTCCGGAACAGTAGCCCCCGAGCTTGGAAGGTCGGAAGGCCCGAGCTTCCGAGTTTAACCATTTTGCAGATAGTGTTTCTTACTTTGTTCGTGTTCCGACGTTCCGATATGTTGATCGCTCGTCGTTTATTGGTCGCGGCGCTTGCTTTGGGGAAGCTTTTAGGAGGTGTCTCTTCAGTTTTGATTGCTGACGCATGCACCTTTTTAGATCGTGGAGAGAGGGAGTTACGTTGTCCCCTCGTTTTTCATAATAATGATGGGGGTTAAAATCCGAAGGGGATTTTTCCTTTTTGCCCCGTATTAACTTCCATTTAATAGGGGTAAGGGAGTCTTTTCCCCTATTCTTTATAAATG
>JASCZI010241671.1:213886-244232 GCA_036250425.1 Stylosanthes scabra
TGGATGGCTTGGTCAGTCCTGACAACAATGGTGTGACTCTAGAAGCATTGCCGGAGTCGTCTAGCTGCCGTAGTTCGGCCTCGTGCAGAACTCGGCTGACAAAGTAAACTGGCATTTGGTTTCCCGACTCGTCTTCTCTAACCAACGCTGCCGCAATGGATTCGTCCGTGATGGACAAGTAGAGGTACAACGGTTCGCCGTTTAATGGTTTCGAAAGGACAGGAGGTTCCGATAATATGGCTTTAAATTTGAGGAAGGCCTCCTCACACTCTGGCGTCCATTCGAAGTTAATTCCTTTCCGCATCAACTTGAAGAAAGGTAAGGCGTTCCTTGCCGATGCTCCGAGGAATCGTGATAACGCCGTTAGTTTGCCGTTTAGCCGTTGAACCTCCTTTAGGTTGGCTGGGCTCGGGAGCTGAAGTATCGTTTCGCATTTTTCTGGATTAACTTCAACTCCTCTTTGGGTTATCATGAATCCTAGGAATTTCCCCGCTTCCATGCCGAAGGCGCATTTCAGAGGATTCAAGCGCATTTTGTAGTGTCGGAGGGATTCGAAGACTTCATGAAGGTCGGAGATAAGATTCTCCGGGCTTTCTGTTTTGACCAACATGTCGTCTACATAAACTTCGATTTTCCGACCGATGAGGTCCCTGAAGATTTTGGTCATCAGACGTTGGTACGTCGCTCCGGCGTTCTTTAAGCCAAAAGGCATGGCTGTGTAGCAATAAGTTCCATCCGAAGTGATGAACGCCGTTTTTTCTTCATCGGGCTTGTGCATTGGGATCTGATTGTATCCCGAGTAGGCATCCATGAAAGAAAGGTATTGGTAGCCGGAAGAGGCATCTACCAATCCGTCGATACTGGGTAGTGGAAAGGCGTCCTTTGGGCAGGCTTTGTTGAGGTCGGAGTAGTCAACGCACATTCGCCATTTCCCGTTTGCCTTTTTGACCAAGACTACATTCGCTAGCCAAGTGGAGTAAGGTAGTTCACGAATAAATCCTGCTTCTAGGAGTGCCTTTGTTTGCTTCTTCACTTCCTCTGCCCTTTCGTCCGACATACGTCTCTTGCGTTGGGCGATTGGGCGGTGGCTAGGGTCGATAGCTAAGGAATGAGACATCACCGATGGGTCGATTCCCGGCATGTCGGCTAGAGTGAAGGCGAAAAGGTCCCCGTTCTTCTTGAGGAAGTTGGAGAGCTCTTGCTTGAGTTCGTAAGGTAGATTCCCCACAGACGGCGCCAATGTACAGAATGTACCTTCAAGGGTTTTGGGACTTCCGGAATGACCGAAGGTACCAAGGACGAAGGCTAGGAGTTGCTATGAGTGAATGATAGCGCGTAGGAGAAGGGTCACCAAATAAGGATTTGGGAACCTTCGAACACACAGCGATTGGGTAGGGTTTAGAGGACGTACCTGGAGGAGAGCTGATCTCCTCTTTATATACCCGTGGTGGTTCCTATTATTTTGGGATAGATCTGTACAAAATCGGAGTAGATATGACCCTGATTTTGTGTGGCAAATCCGTACCGGATCGGTGTAGATATGAGCCCGATCTTGTATGGATCAGGTAACCGATGTTGTGGGCCATTTGTGTGAGTCCGTAGAAGATTTAGGCCGTTGGTCGGTTTTGGGCCGACATAAGGGAGATCCACTACGGATTTGGGGCCAAGCGGGCCTAATGTCCGGAACAATTCTCAATATGAGAAGTCAATAACTAAATTAATTTGGTGCATGCTAAGCTGAAAAGAAAAATGATGAAGAGAAAATTTTTTTCTTGATGAATAGTTAATGTCTATATAGAGTATTTTTTTATTTTTAATTTTTAAAATAAAAATAATATTTCACTTGGTGCTATACATATTAAAAAGCTCTTCGCCACATAATTATCCATGTCCAATAGCAGTATAGCACTAAAATAAGAAAATTAATTTGGAAATTATAAATTAATAGTGAGTTGATTACTTATTTCCCAAATTTGATGAATAAATGATGGAAGTGAGTAAGTGAGTGATGATTAAAGCTTAGAAAAAGAGAAGCAGAGAGAAGTGAAAGAAGGTGTAACTGTAACTGCAAAATGAGTGCATGTCCTCTCTATAGTTCCTTAATTAAGCCACCATCACCATCCCTATCCCAATCCCAACCCCTTCTTCTTCGTAATCCTCCGTTATCATGCAACTTCCCCCTTCTCACTCTCAGAAACCGCAATTCCACCTTTGCCCTCCACTCATACGACGTCGTTTCTACTCAAAACGCTATTCAATTCGATTTCCAAGATTCCACCGCCACCGAACCAGCTGAACTAGTAGTGGAACCTCCACCTGCGCCTTCTGAAGCATCTCCATCAGGTTCGTGTTTGGATTCGTTATTATTCATCATTCTATTTACCTTAAGCTGTTCAATTTTTTTAGAACCTAATTTTTTCTTCCCAAACATGCCGTAGACAGTGTTGTTGCTGATGCAAAACCTCGAGAGAAAGTAACCAAGCTACGGAAGAAGAAAGTACTAGCTCAAGAAGACGATGCCACCATTGATAGCCGCTTCAAGCTCCGCAATGGACGAGAGGTTTGTGTGATTTTAATAATAATTAGTAATTTAATTGCCCAGGAAAAGATGGAATTAATTGATTTTATTTGTTTATAAATTGTTAATTATTGTCCTGAAATGAAACCACTTAGGGTTAGGTAGATGCATGTGAATTTTGTAGGGATCTTTTTATCTCTTTTTGTTTGCCTTATGCTAAAAATTCTTTTTAGAACAACAAAGATCGAATTTTAAGCTTAAATTTGAAGCTTTTAAGCTATGCATGTAACAATTATTATTGTTTGAAGTTGTTTGAAGAGAAAGCTTACCTGGTAGGGGTAGAAAGGAAGGGTGATAGTGAGGATTTGTTAATTATTATCGTGGAATTCTTTCTTTGTTTGCCTTATGCTAAAATTCTTTCTTTTGGAACAACAAACATCGAATTTTAAGCTTAAATTTGAAGCTTTAAAGCTATGTATGTAACAATTAGTATTGTTTGAAGGTGTTTGAAGAGAAAGCTTACCTGGTAGGGTAGAAAGGAAAGCTGATAGTTAGGATTTGTTAATTATTATCATGAAAATCTTTCTTTGTTTGGCTTACACTAAAATTCTTTCTTTTGGAACAACAAAGATTAAATTTTTTAAGCTTAAATTTGAAGCTTTTAAGCTATGTATGTAACAATTATTATTGTTTGAAGGTGTTTGAAGAGAAAGCTTACCTGGTAGGGGTAGAAAGGAAGGGAGATAGTGAGGATTTGTTTGGGATAGAAGAATCTCTGAGGGAATTAGAACAGCTAGCTGACACTGCTGGCTTAATGGTTGTTGGCTCTACCTACCAGAAGTAAGTTCCAAGTTCTAACTGCTATGTATTTTCTTTGTTTTTCTTGGTGTGGTTTGCCTTCAAGTTGAATCATGGTATGGTTTAACACGAAGGTCGTCTTCCCAATGCATTGAGGGAGAAAGTTATCTTTATGTTGCTTGAGACGAGGGAAACTTTGGTCAATGAATTATTTATGGATATTGAGGATTAGAAAAGTTATTTAACAAGTTGTATGATAACTTAAAATAGTTGCATAACTTTATGTTTTTATTATATTATGACTATGTATTTATTATTGAGTGGTAAGATTTACTTATTTTACTCTCACCAATAACCAGCCTTCCAACTTGATATGCTCGATATGATTTTGTATGCTTTGTGCTTACACGGTGAAAGTTCTCTGTAAGTAGATTGCTGTAGGTTTCATTATGTCTGATTCTCTTGGTGTCTACTGCATTGTAGTTTTCTTTTGCGTGCATGATAAAGTATATAACTGAGAGTCATCAATTCCATTTGTTTTCAACTACCAGAAGACCACTTCTTACTTATGATAGGAGCTGTCTATAGTTTGTTTTTTTCTTCTTCCTGAATTATTCTGTTGATGTTAATAGATAGTCATTCAATCTATGTCTTTTACTATGACTTTTCCCCTTCGTCATGCTATCAATAATTAATCAATGGATTTCTTTATTGTTTTGTATGCTTTATAGCAAGCGAAACTGTTTCTGGGGATAAGCAATCCTATCTCTCTTTGAAAATTGATCGCTGAATACATATATGTATGTCCATATATTGTTTCTTTTGAGATAAAGTATTGTCAGTTGACTCAGTTTCTCTGTTGCTGTGAAATTTATACAGGCTTACTTCTCCAAACCCCAGGACATACATTGGCTCTGGAAAGGTTTCTGAAATTAAGAGTGCAATCCATGCCTTGGACGTTGAAACTGTGATTTTTGATGATGAGCTATCACCTGGGTAAGGGCTCTTTTTTTTATTTTTTATTTTTTTTATTTTTTTTTTTACAAAAAATGATTGATTGATTTGAAACATTTTGAATTTTATAGTCATGTTGCTGCAAAAGCAAAACCACTTTAGGTCTCACTTGGCATTAATGCCCCTTGTTAATTCTAGGCAATTGCGCAACCTGGAAAAGGTTTTTGGTGGGGACGTGAGAGTTTGTGATCGAACTGCTCTCATCCTTGATATATTTAATCAACGAGCAGCAACACATGAAGCATCTTTACAGGCAATTATTCATAAAAAAAAAATTGGAAATGTTTTTCTTCTATTTTTGTGTTTAGTTGCCAGAGCCAGCTTTGGCAAGTAGGAGAACCTAAATCCCATTTCTACCTATCATATGGTAATTCCAGGTTTCACTAGCACAAATGGAATACCAACTACCTCGTCTAACAAAAATGTGGACACATCTTGAGCGCCAATCAGGAGGACAAGTGAAGGGAATGGGAGAAAAGCAAATAGAAGTGGACAAGCGTATTCTGCGTAACCAAGTAAGCAGCCTTTTACAACCATGCCAAAGTTAAAATCGGCTATATTTCATTCAATCAATGTGCTGTGTACTTATGTCATTCTATCTGTGAAGTTATGTAGGTACAATGTATATCTGATTATAGCCTTCTGGTTACATACATTATGCATTTCTTCACTGTTATGTCTGCTTTCTCTCCAGAATCTCAGTTTTAAATAATGATTGGATGCCTTTACTTTGACAGATTGGTGCACTTAAGAAAGAGCTAGAATCTGTTAGGAAACACCGACAACAGTACCGCAACAGGCGTTTCTCAGTACCTGTGCCAGTGGTAGCCTTGGTTAGTTCCTTAAAAGTATATCGATGTCCTTTTTTTTTTATGCTTTTGCAGATATTGCCTTTGTAGCTATACATCATGGTAATGTATACTACTTAAGTTATCATTCTTTGTATATTCCTTGTGTTGACACATTTTTATTTGACAACATTGTAGGTTGGTTACACAAATGCTGGTAAGAGTACACTTTTAAATCAGTTAACCGGGGCAGATGTTTTTGCCGAGGATAAATTATTTGCAACTTTAGATCCAACTACGAGGAGGGTCCAGGTCAGTCAAAGTATACTTTGAGAGGCTCCGTTTTCTTTCAATTCACAAATGATTCGTTCTTGTTACAATCATGTTTTCTTTTGACTATTGTGCATATATTAAAACGAGATTCCACTAACGCTGGAGACCATCTTAGAGAATAGCCATGTTCCATGTTAAAATTATGCAATGGCTGTACAGCCCCCCAATTTTTTTATTTGTTTATTTATTTTATTTGTTTATTTATTTTTTCCCAACTTAATATGCAATATAATTAAGTTTCTACAATTCAGATCATAAATAATTTTCCTGTCCAAAAAAGATCATAAATAATTTAACATTCCATGCTTCCTTTGTTTTCTGTCAACCAGCTGAAGAATGGAAAGGAGTTTCTCCTGTCAGACACTGTTGGTTTTATTCAGAAGTTGCCTACTCAACTGGTAAGAAGGATAACTGTCTTTAAAATATTGTTTCTCTGTTGTAAAACCAAAATTTTGATGCTTAATTTGTGTTTTACTTGTGACATTATCCACCGTGAAATTCACTTTTTACTGACTTCTGTAGGTTGCTGCATTCAGAGCTACGCTGGAGGAGATATCAGAATCGTCACTTTTGGTGCATGTAGTTGATATCAGGTGAGAGGGAACTTCATTATCGGAGAATAGAAAAATAATGGAGCTATTGGTGTTGATCTCTGCATTATTATCTCATTAATTATATTTTTAGTGCAGTCATCCCCTAGCGGAGCAACAAATAAACGCCGTCGACAAAGTTCTGTCAGAACTAGATGTATCATCTATTCCAAGATTGATGGTTTGGAACAAGGTATTGGAGAATAATTTGTTAGTTTTTGTGTGCTGAAAATAAGTTCTTTTTTTTTATTTATTTTTGGATGAAAATTTTTTTTTATCGACATGAAGAGAAGAAATATAGAAAAAGATAGGACAAGATACCTCTAATAAGAAACAAACAAAAGGCTAGTGAACCCTAAGTTTCTCTTACAACATGAACCAGAAGTTGAAATTTTGTGTATATCTGAATTTGTCAGGTTGATAAGGCTAGTGATCCCCAGAAAATCAGGGTAGAAGCTGAAAATAGAGATGATGTTGTATGCATATCTGCATTAACTGGTGATGGCGTACCAGAATTCTGTAATGCAGTTCAAGAAAAATTGAAGGTACAAAACTTGAAAGTCATTTTGAATATACACTAACATATACATTGTATGGTATCTTGCTTTCAATTTGTGACAACATTTGCAATTTGCTCTTCAAATACTTTTCTTTCTTTAACAGGACTCCATGGTGTGGGTTGAAGCTTTGGTACCATTTGAAAATGGAGACCTTCTCAGCACCATACACCAAGTTGGAATGGTTGAGAAAACTGTAAGTAAACATTTCCATTCTCATTTACCAAAAGCCACATTTCGATGAGTGCCTTGAATATTTTTTCCTTCTAAACTATTATAGGTTATATTTTATTGAGTTTAATTTCTATGTATTGTTAATGTAACAGAGTTTTACAGTAACCTATAATCAAGGGTTACTTCCACAACGAGTCTCTAAAAAATAAAGGACATGTTATTGTAAAACTTTTCGACACTGACAGTTTCACTTTGAATTCACATAGGAATACACCGAGCGAGGGACGTATATCAAAGCACACGTGCCCCTTCGTTTCGCAAGATTGCTTACGCCCATGAGGCAGCTGTGTGTATCCCGACCTTAACTTTCTTAAATGTATATAATTTGGTAGGTTATAAAGTTATTAATATCTTTTTGTATCATGTGGTTGAAGCCATGGGGAGAGAGAGACAGAGCTATATATTAGAATGTCACTCTAAAGCTGTACATATATTTATGTAATTCTTGTAAATTTGTAATCATACTCCCTAGCCCTTAAAAAATGGAGATACTTTTATGTTTTATCACTAAGGAATGATGGGAATGCAAATTTGCAAAATGTGTTTGCAGCTACATTTGCATACATGATTCCATTCCTTGCTTTATTTCCAAACATTAAGATGATATATTCTGAAAAATTCTTGAGATATGTATGACCAAGTCATGAAATCAAGAGTAGTGACTAATGTGTCAGCTCGCAGGGCAATTGTTCTGTTTTTGGGACCAAAGTCCTCTCTCTTTTTTCTTGCACCCCAAAGAAAGAAATAAATACAGCTATTCAAATTTCAGTGTTTGTTACCTTCCTTTGTATAATAAATTATGACAAAGTCAACAAGTTTCAATTGTTCTACATGTAAGATATCTTCTGAGATAATTTACTTGAATCAGCAAGGCAAGAGAATGGGATTATTCATTTTGAATGATAATGTTAAAAAAAGAATAAACTTATCCGACAAGAGATAAATTTGTTACTTGAAATCTGATTATATAATTTTATCCCTTCATTTTTTTTAAGGATGAAAATTTACTTCTATGCACTGCAAAGTACAAAAAAAAAAATGTTTTTACACTGGGTTCTAAGAATGTTGAGGAACAAGACTTGTATAGTGCAGCAAATCATGCAAAACACAAGAGTTAAGTACATGAAAAGTAGTGTTTTCAAGGAGAGAATGAAGGTCATGAAAGATATTAATGGTCCCACAAAAAGGTTAAACAAGGAGGAAAAAAATTGATTCTCTACCCTGTTTTTATCAAATCCAGAGCAGGTAAAAGCACAACCACTGTGAAACAGAATTGAAGAAACAACATCAGAATCAGGGCAAGGACAAACACACGGATGCAGTTTGAAGAAGTCAATGATTCATAGCTTTTTGCTTTCCCACATTAGAAGATTTGGTGAAGAGTGAGAGTGGTTTGATTTTATCACTTTGAGTAGTATATATACCAGACATGCACACTTCAAAAACAAGAAACAAGAAACTTGTAAACTCACAATGCATTTCATCAAATTCAATATTCTTCTTGTGATAGCTTTGGTTTCAACAACACTGGTCTCTTGTTATGCATACCCTGGCTTCAATTTTGGTTGGGGTGGAAGAAACCATGGAAGTAGGGGAGGAATATCTTATGGTCTTTCTCCTCAGTTCTACCAATTTTCATGCCCTCAAGCCAATGACATTGTCATGTCAGTCTTGGAGAAAGCCATGGCTAAAAATATGAGAATCGCTGCTTCTCTTCTTAGACTTCACTTCCATGACTGCTTTGTCCAGGTAAATCACATTTCTTATAGAAATTCACACACACACACACACTAATTTTTTTTATTATAAAAAATTTTTGGTTTTAAATTTTTTTTCATTTGTAATATATTAAGTAGCATCATTAATTGTGAGGTTTAAACAATCATTGATAACATGCATTTATTTTTATATAAGGATAAGTTTTTGCATCTATATAGTTTTTTACATTTCAACATTAATTTCTTACTCTTTTTTAGCATGTGTATTATTTATTTTTTCGATGAAATACTTACAAAATTAGTGACAACAGTAAACAAAAACAAATTCTTCATCCAAAAATCTTTGGCAAAATAGATATTTAATTGTTAGTGAAAATTGTCTTTGTTGTGTCAATACATTTCGGTTATAATAAGTGTTTCTAGTTGCTTGACCCTCATAAGTTCTCTTTTCCTTTAATGGCAGGGCTGCGATGCTTCGATTTTGCTGGACGATAGCCCTGCGATAGTGAGCGAAAAGAACTCCGGCCCGAACAAGAATTCCATCCGAGGTTTCGAGGTGATCGACGAGATAAAAGCTAAGTTGGAAGAAGCATGCCCTCAGACTGTGTCTTGTGCAGACATTCTTGCTCTTGCAGCAAGAGGCTCCACTATTCTTGTAAGAAACCACACTTTGATTAACTAAAATTTGAAACAACCTCATAAGTAACTAATCTACTTTAATTTCTTGTTATATAGTGAGATTAATAACATGAGTTTAATTTTAATGCACTGAAAGTGTAAAGAGTTTTACACATTCATCTAGTCAGATTTATATATTTATATGACTTTAAAAGTAATGGAGTTAAAAATTAATTACTTTTGATGATGTAATAACACCTGATTGGATTTTACACTGACGGTGCATAGAAATTAAATTCTAATAACATTTTACACTGTCAACCAATCTTGATATCTTTTATATAGAGATTAAAACAACCAAACATTAAGGTAAAAATTAACTTTAATATTTAAGTGTAATCATATAAAACTTGTTACATTTGAATGACTATTTTTAAACAGAGTGGAGGGCCTAATTGGGAGCTACCATTAGGGAGAAGAGACTCCAATAAAGCAAGTTTAATTGGTTCAAACAATAACATTCCACCACCAAATGCCACCATTGAAAATCTAATTACATTCTTCAAGCGTCAAGGCCTCGATGAAGTTGACCTTGTTGCCCTCTCAGGTCAGAATATAACTAATTCAACCTATTTTCTTTCATTTATATAATTATTTCATGTTATAATATAGCCATATGTCTCCATGTTCTTTGTTCTCATCAAATCGTGAGTAAAACCCTGTAGAAGACAGAAGAAAAGATTTATAGAATTTATTTTTTTAAAAATATTTATTAAATCTTATATTAATAATAATATTTGCTAGTACTATATAGATAGAATTATATATGTTTATGTCTTTAATATATGCACATACATGTATGTGTTCATTGTTCTAAGATAAGCTTAGTTAATGATCACATTTTATTGGATGTTACTCTTTTTTTTAATTATATTATTAGGTGCACATACTATTGGGGTGGCACGGTGTGCAACATTCAAGCAAAGACTATACAACCAAAATGGAAAGAACGAAGCAGATGTGTCAATAGAAAGAACCTTCTTCTTTGGTTTGAAGACAATGTGTCCAAGATTAGGTGGTGACAACAACATTTCCCCATTGGACTTTGGTTCTCCGAGGATGTTTGATAACACATACTTCAAGTTCATCATTCAAGGAAGAGGCTTACTCAATTCAGATCAAGTTCTTCTCAATGGCGGTGTCAAGAAGACTCAAGAACTTGTCAAGAAATATGCTCAAGATGAGAGTTTATTCTTCCAACAATTTGCTATGTCTATGGTGAAAATGGGAAACCTTCGTCCCATCACCGGATTTAACGGCCAAGTTAGAAAGAATTGTCGCCGACCTAATTAATAATTAATTAATTATAATAATGTGTTTAATAAGTTGTATTATTTACTTGATCATATGTTTTAAAAAACAGTAGTAAAATATATGGCTTCGAATGTGTTACTTTATGAGCTAGGTTTATGAGGATTTGTACTTTTACATAGTTTATGTAACTTTATTTGGTCTAGCTTATTGTTACAAACTTGATGATAGTGATTTATAAAATGCTGACAAAAAATTATGTTATAGTTGAGAATAATATTTGGATAAATAGTTAGAATATATAAAAAAAATGGAGTATAATTTTATTTTAAATTAATTATCTAAAAAAATATCTATCATTAATTAGTATGAAACTAATTACACACCCTTATATTACTAATAATATATCATTAATATTGATTTACCAAAATGTTCCAATTTTATTTTTTTTGGAATAATTCATCTCTTCAACAATTAATTATAATAAAAAACTATCTATTCACTAATGATTTTGTTAATATGGAAAGTATTTTAATTGAAATAATTGTGTCATTTAAGGAAATGATTTTTTATTATATTTAATTTTTAATTATAGAAATTAATTTTTTTTAATAAAAAACAGTGAGAGATGATTTTTTAAAAGAGAATTATATGTAACTACTAAATTACTAAATTAGTAATATGTAGTTCTTTAAATAATATAAACAATTAATTATTAACATATGTTTCATTATAAGGAAGAATAACATACAAATTTTACAAATAAATTTAATATATAAAATATACCAAACTATTTTTAAAAGATTATCCTACTAATAAAATAAAAATTAAAATAAAAGGTTATGAGTTTGAATAGTAAATATAATTTTTTTTAATATCAAATAAAAATATTAATCAAGTATTTTTTACCCATAAATCAAATATAATAAAAAATGTTTCTTTTAGTGGCACAATTATTATAATTAAAATATTTTTCATATTAACAAAATTATTAATGTATAGATAGTTTCTTATAATTAATTACCGAAGAGATGGGTTATTAAAAAAATAATCCTACAGAGTTAATGTTAGAGGATCAATAAGGAGCTAATGAGTGTAATTAGAAATAAATTTGCTATTTAACCAACACTAATTTGACCAACAATAATATACCGGGCCGGCCCACACTAACAAAAGAAAAAATTCAAGCCTAATCACCCTTAATTTTCACTTTTCACTAGGGCTGCACATGGATCGTATAAGATCCGCAGATCCGTAATAAATATCCGTATCTGGTCAAAAAATTGCGGATCTTATCCGATCCGCATAAAATTCGGATTGGATTGTATCCGATCCACACTTATATGGAATCAGATCGCGAATTTGTACTTTATATCCGCGTATCCGATCCGTAGATTCGCATATCCGCACTAATATTAAAAAAAAAGTCTAATTCATTCTACGTCCACCAAATACTGAACATTCAACTTCTCTCTCACTCCTTTCTTCTTCTTCAACCATCAGCCGCTGGACCACCATTAATCATCATTGTTCTCATCACACTCACCACCATCCTTCAACCTTTGGTCATGCAAACAATCAAAGAAGAGAGCACAAGTTCTGCTTCCAAGAGAACGACACTTTGGTCAGAAGAGAACGACATTTGTAAGAGGAATATAGAGATTAGGGTGGGTTAGACAAAGGCTAAGCCCAAAAAAAAAAAAAAAAAGATAAGATAGATTGTTTATCTCAAAATACTCTTGTAAAAAGGATTTTTCAATGAACAGTAAAAGTATCTTATTTTATTCACAAGTGCATTAAGTATCTTCTTCAAAATCGTTAAAAATCTAGTGAAGTTATTAGAATGCCCCCTACCACGCACTATATTATATATATAACCTAATTCAGGCTTTATCGAATTTCGATCTCTCCTTCCAAACCCTAGTTCCTCAGACCTCAGCCTCAGCCTCCAATCCTCCATAACCATCCGTCTCCCTTCTCTTTCTCTCTCTGGACTCGAGTGACTCTACCTCTGTTCAGGTAATTTGTATGTCTCTTCTCTTCGCCACTGGGTCACTACTGATCTTTTATTGATTTGCTTTCTGTTTTGATGATAATATGTTATTATGATTTGGTTTAATGCTTCTCTCTTTTATGATGAAATTAATTGATTTTGATATGTTTGTATGATTTTAGATTTATTTGGTTTAATGTAATGTTTAGGTTGATTTATATTGATTTAGTTTATCTGGTTCCTCTTCTTTTGTGATTTTAGACGGAGACATGGATGAGATTGATGGATGGGCAGACATTAATAAAGATTTGTTACAAGAAATTTCAAAAAGGTTCTTTTCATACGATGATTACATGAAACTTCGATTGGTTTGCAAAAAATGGAGCTTGAAACTTCCAAAGATTCCCAATGGAAATAAAATTCCATGGTTATTGTTACCCGAAGAAACTTACAAGAATCATTGCTACGAAGATGAAGAGATCTATCATCTCATGCAATTACCTCTGGCAGAAGATGAAACTCTTGATACACAAGCACTCAAAGAAAATCAAGTTCACCATATCACATTACCAGGCATGCAAATGCAGAACATATTGATCCGCGGTTCTGGTCATGGATGGTTAGTTCTGTTAAACATATCTGATGGCACTATGCAATTGCTAAATCCATTTACACATGTTAGTTTGGATCTTCCTCCCATCTCAACTTTTCCTAGTATAATCAAATACGATATTCATGCAAAAGAATACACATATTATGATTTTTTTGACGAAGTTTCTCTCGAGGATATCGAAACTTTGCACAAAGTCCATCTATGGAAAGTGATTATAAACTCATCTCCTGATTGTGACGGTGAAAATTTTATGGCTGTGGCCATATACGGACCGTGGTTTAGACTGGCTTTTTACAAGCCTGGCAATAAGAGATGGGTAGAATTTCCAACAAGAGACAAGGAATTCGAAGATGTTATATTTTTTGAAGAGAAATATATGCCATAAACAATGATGGGCAGCTATATGAATTTGATACAAAGACTATAGCAGGGCTTAGGGGAGGAATCCATGAAATTCTTGTAGGTCCTTATAATCGTAAATATCTTGTTGGGTGCACTAATGGAAGTTTATTGATGTTGGTAAGACATATTGTCTCTTCCAAGGTTATAGTCAAGGAATGGTCAAAATTAAGTAATTTAGGAAACAGTACACTAGTGATTGGATTTAATTCCTCTGTTCAAATTCCTGTGCCTTTTTTAAGCAAAGGAAATCAGATTTGGTTTACAGATAACATAGTGGACATGCAATCATCTTCGACTTGGGTGATGGAAGTTTCCAAAGATTATTGCTAAAAGTGAAGTTCTTTTGTCCTACAGCTTGGTTGTTACCCTGATTCATAGTCCTTGTATTCATAGTTCTTTTGATCTTTTTTTGGTATTAGTCCTTATTTTTAATTTATTATGAGTTGTATTTTATTTAGCGTTTGGAGCATAGAACTTTTTGTACTTTGTAATTTTATAAGAGAAAGCATGGGTAAAATATTTTTCTAACCAACAAATTAGTCAATAAAAAGTAGAACATATGTAACCATTGTTATAAAACGTTCACAATAAAATAAATTGAACAGAACGTCCTCTGAAACGTAAAGAAATAAAACATCTTATTTAAGTTATGTTATTTAAGTTGTTGGCTGATATTGGCTGAATTTTTATTGGCTACCTAGCATTGTTGATTTTATAAGGGTTGGGTAACCATTGTTTATAGAACGCCTATAATCAAAGAAATAGAACATCCGAAACCTAAAACAACTAATAATCAACTAAAAGAAATAGAATATCCGAAATTTATAAATAAAATATTCGAAACTTAAGAAATAGAACATCCAATATAAGTTGGTTTTTAAGCTTAAATTTGAAGCTTTTAAGTTACGTATGTAATTATTATTATTGTTTGAAGGGATTTGAAGAGAAAGCTTACCTGGTAGGGGTAGAAAGGACCGGTGATAGTGAGGATTTGTTTGGGATCGAAGAATCTCTGAGAGAATTGGAACAGCTAGGTGACACTGCTGGCTTAATGTGGTTGTTGGCTTGGCTCTACCTACCAGAAGTAAGTTCTAAGTTCTAACTGCTATGTACTTTCTTTGTTTTTCTTGGTTTGGTTTGCCTTGGATTTGAATCATGGTATGGTTTAACACGAAGGTCGTCTTCCCAATGCATTGAGGGAGAAAGTTATGTTTAAGTTGCTTGAGAAGAGGTAAATTTTGGTCACTGAATTATTTATGGATAGTGAAGATTACAAAAGTTATTTAAAAAGCCATAAGATAACTTAAAATAGTTGCACAGCTTTATGTGCTATTATATTATGACTATTTAATATTTATTTATTATTAAAATTGTTGATTGCTGAATACACATATGTCCATATATTGTTTCTTTTGATATTAAATATTATTGTCAGTTGACTCTTTTTGAGTTGCTGTGAAATTTATACAGGCTCATCACTTCTCCAGTTCTCCAAACCCCAGGGCATACATTGGCTCCGGAAAGGTATCTGAAATTAAGAGTGCAATACATGCCTTGGATGTTGAAACTGTGACTTTTGATGATGAGGTATCACCTGGTAAGGGCCTCCCTTTTTTTTAGTAGTTGATGATTGATTTGGAACAGTTTGAATTTTATAGTCATGTTGCTGCAAAAGCAATGCCACTTTAGATCTCACATCACATTAATGTCCTTTGTTAATTCTAGGCAATTATGCAACCTGGAAAAGGTTTTTGGTGGGTATGTAGAGTTTGTGATGGAACGGCCCTCATCCTTGATATATTTAATCAGTGAGCAGCAACACATGAAGCATCTTTGTTGCTTTTTGAATTTTGTGGTAATTATCTGAATGTTAATCCATTATCTGAATTTTGTTACTTGATAATAAACTTTATATCGTAACTCTAAATTCTAAATCCTATTTTTTTTTTTCAATTGAGTTTCTGTTTGTATTATTTCTAGTTTTATATATTTATTTTTATAGAAAACTATATAAATTGAAATTGAAAAATAAGTATTCTACTGTAACTGCATTGTGAAATCTTGGCCTCCTTAGCATATCAAAGCAGTAAGGAACATAGGATGAGAAATTTCTCTGTTGTGAAGTGAAATGTTTAGGGTTTATTAAAGCTTCCACCCAAAGGGAAGTTGCTTGCTTTGACATCAAGGAAATTACCATCCTCAAGAGGGGTTATCATGCATCATGGAAAGATATCTGATCAAGAATTTGAAGGAAAAATTGTGCATCGCCACTTGAAGGATGGCGACGTTGTTCTTGTCAATAGACATGTACTTCATTATACTAGTATATGGTGTTCTGTCTGCATATTTATCATGTTACTGCCTTCTATTCCTCCAATGGGAGGTTTTTTTTTATTATTATCATTTTTTATTTTATTTCAATTTTTTAGAAGAAAAGAAAATCAAACAATTACACTTGATGTATGGTGATTGAATATTGTCATATACTATTTGGAACATCTAATTGGGTATCTTTAACCTTTTTATTTCAACATTCACTTTAAGTTAACCATAGTTTTGATTTCATGACTTGGTAAATATGATGGTTTGTGCCCCTTTGGTTGTCTCGTGTATGATTCCATTGATACAAGTTCCGTTCATCACTAGATTTATTTTCACTGTAGGTGTGTCATTTCCTAATAGGTTCATGTATTGACTTCAATAAATGACTAAATGATTGTACAAATATAGAATTTTATCCAAATTAAATGAAAATATTTAATAATAAACAACAACAGTTAATCTGTTGATGCGCATGCATTAATTGTTTCTATTTAATTTTTTTTTCCCAAAAGTAATCTGTTAAGAACATATACAAATATATTTCACCAAAAAGAAATCAATAACTATTTAATAACTAAAATTAAATACATATGTAACCCTAAATAGTAAATACATCAGCATTTCAAATTCCCGTGCGATTAGAAAGTGCGTAAAGCTTCGTCTTCTCTCATCTCCCTTCTCTCGCTCAGAAACTTGGCTCTTCGCGCCATGGATGAACAACAACCTCCGCATCGTTTCGAATGTGTGTATTTTCCAAAGGCGAAATTCAACACCATGCCGCATATGCACATCCGCCTCGCAAATTTCCATCCTCGTGTGCAATGTGCGGCAATGGATTTGTTACTAAAGTTGAATCGGAGCAACACAAAACCGAGGTAGTTAGGGTTTTTTAGTTTTTCTTTTTCACTTTTTTCGTTCTTTATTCTGATCCATTGAATTTCATGTTTTCCAGTGCGTTCACTGGGACGGGCTGCGTGAAGTGCCTCAGAAGAAGGCGAAGCGACAAACGTTCTACTGAATCATGACAGGTATTTTTCATTTTTGTTTTAATTTTTTGTTGGATTTCCACTTTCTTGTGTATGATTCGAATATTGGTTTTAGTGCAGGTGGCTGAAAGATGTTAGCAATGGCAGAATATGAATAAATAAGAATACTGCTCTATTGCTGTAATGTGAATAGTTCTTTCCATTTCTGCATATACTTGAAGTCCTTTGGATGCTTGAGACAGTACTTTAATTGGCCCACTCTCAAGCACAAATTCTTGAATATATTTCTATCATAAGACCAATAGACCAAGTTTGACATCTTTGAAGGACCTTCAATTCTGTTTGCATGGCTTCTTTCCAATGATCATATTCTAAGGCTTCTTTTGGATTCTTTTGAAGCTGATCTTTTAGACCATAGATGGTAAAGTCAGATGGAGTAGGAATTAAACAAGTGTTGGTGACATTAGATTCTGCTGCAGATTTAGAAGCAAGGAGTTAAAAGAAAAATACTATAGTTACTGTGATAAGTTAGTTATAGTTGCTGTATTTTAGCATAACAGAATTCTGTTAAGATTCTGCTCATTCCTCTCCCCTTTTCTGTTATGGGTACTGGTTCTGCAGTGCCTATATAAAGAGAGGAAGCTAATCTCTTAAGTGAACTCTTATATCATCCAATGAAGCTTAATTCAGTAAAAAGAAAAGCTCTAAAAAGGTTGGTGATCTCAACCCTGTTTAATTATGATTCTTTTGTGGGATTGTAGAGGTTTAAGGAGTGAAGAGAAGGTAGGAACTGTGAAGGAAATGGTGGCAAAAATCAAGTGAGGATTGTAGGCTTGGTAGAAACTAAAGTAGAACGTATAAATGAGTGTGAGGTGAGAAGTCTATGGGGAAATATCTATTTTGATTGGGATATGGCAGGGGCTGAAGGGAGCAGTGGAGGTCTGATTTGTGTGTGGGAGAAAGCATTTTTGGAAGTAAGTCAGATAATAAAGGGAGGTAGGTGGAAGGCGTTGGTGAGCAAGATTTATGGAACTGAGGAACATATTCTGTTATTTTGATCAATGCCGACAGGCTGAAAATTGGGGAGAGGTGACATGGGTAGGGCCACATGATTTAGGGACTGGCTTGAATTGTGGATGTGTCAAGAAGTGAAACTTTTTGATAAGGAAAAAGTGGTTGATGATGTGCTTCGCTATTGTATGGACTGTATGGTCTAGAAATAAAAGAATCTTTGTTAATAAAGAAGTACTTTGTGATGGTGCATGGAAACAAGCTTATGGCTTGGTGAATAGTTGGTGACTTGGTGGGTAGCTAATAGGGAGAACATCAATTTAAAGAGAGGAAGAGGTGGGAACAAAGAACTTTATTAAGGGAGAGTTGGTGGATGGAATGGATATGGAATGGTGAGGACTGAGGACAACTATGTGGCGTTGATCATAGCAATGTAGGAATGCTTGTAATATATGGTATGTATGTTTGGGGATGCTGGTTTAAGTTGTTTAAGTTTTAAGCTGTACTGTTATGCTGTACTTTGTGAGTGCTCAGCTCCCTCTCCCTGCCCTTGGTGTTGTTATCCAAAGTGTCCTTGGTGGGATGATCATAATATGCATTTTATGATTAGGTAGTGTTCTTGCTCTGAAAACGGATATGGAATATAACTCGTCAAAGTAGCCCAGCAATAAGTGGGTTTCAGTGCTCAGGGGACATAAATCATGGGGGCACTAAATAAAGGAATCTTCTAATATTCAAGGAGAGGGAAACACAAGAGTAGTCTCTTTTGTATTTGGAAAATGTTTGGTAATCATTAGATATAAAGAAAAACTTTTAGAAGTGAACTTTTTGGGAAACACAAGAGATGACACTGGTCATTGGAAGATGGGTTGCTATGGTTTCATTCCTATGTGATCCATTTTTAGAAGTGAACTTTTTGCTACTTGACAAGGTCTTCTTCTTGCGTGGGAAGCTGGTGCTTCTATTATTTGTGAAATTGATTCTCTTGATGTTTTCAATTGTCTCCAAAATATCTTCTCATCTTCTACGGTAACAAATCGAGACATTATCTTAAAAATTCAAAATTTGCTTCACCGAAACTGGATGGTTCAGTTTAGCTTGGTGCATAGAGATGGCAATGTTGTGGCAGATTGGTTGGCTAAGCACGGAGTAATGCATAATATTAGTCATTCAACTTGGGTGGTTTTGAAATGGACTTAATTCCTCTTCTTGAAGCTGATGTTGCTGGCTTCTCTTAAAGGCTTCTTCCTTTGGTTTGTTGTTTTGCCTTTTGATTGTGTTTTCTCTATTTTGGTCAAAAAAAAAAAAAATGAAATAATTACTTTTTACAATACTCATCTAAAAAAATCAGATATTATGTCAAATGACAATGTATCATAATTAAAATATAAAGTTACATATGTTTAGTCAATTCTCAGGCTTCTTCAGTTTTTTATATAGAAGACAAGACATAATACTCCATTGTGTATGTGTCCGGGGTCTGTCAGTTCACAGTAGTATTCAGGTTGATTTCCTTGTCTTGTTGCTGGGGCGTGTTGTCAACCTTGTCTTATTTTAGTTTATAACTACAATAATGGCTCGGGCAAATGCCCGCGTCCTTTTAGATTGTTCATGTTTTTCTGTTATAATAACTATATATGATGATGAAAAATGATGGCCAAGTTTCATGAAGTTCCCACCTCGTGGGTGTCTTTTTTGAGACTAGAATTGAAAGTAGTAACCATTCCAAATACAAGATAAATAATGGTAAATAATAAACTCACCTTAATTTGCGTGAGAGTTGGTAAATGCCTGTCGCTGTCATTGCAAGATTTACACTGAATAGGTTCCAATTTTTCTGCATCAAAGGAAATAATTACCTTAAAATGCATCTGGATAATGCAGAGGGCTTATTGCTTGCCTATTACCATGAAGAAAAATTAATCTTACACATCTATGCCTGGTTTATCATTTTCCGAAGGATGTGATAATAATTTGCAGTCTTGTTTTGGTTCTGTTTAAGTGTTTCCACTCAATGCCTAAAAATAGATGTATGATGATGATTCATAATTGAGAACTATCTTTCTGTCTTCGGTGGTTCACATTTTTTTCATCTCTTGTAAATGAATTTCTGAGTGTTCCACCCCTTTGCATTCCACCTAGTTCAACAATAAAAATTCACATTGCTTCTCCTTAGTATTCATGCAGCTTTCGAGCACATATTATAATATAAAATTCGTCAACTTATTTGTATGCCTCTCTCTGATAGTCTGATATATCATCATTATGCATTAATAGATAAAAAAATAGTATTTGTTGAACTAATTATGAGTGCTATCTATAACTCATTTGTTACCAACTTTAAAGCGTCATTTCCAAATTGATTAGCCATAGGTATTACAGTCCTCCTCGTGAGCATGTAGTATATTTTAATCATTGAATAATGATAATCTATGTTCACAATTTCTCTAATTATATTTATATTCATAGCTTTCCACGCATGCATCCTAACGATGGTGATCCAAAATAGGAACTGGCCTGGTTCTTGTATTTTTGTTGTGGCAAATTAAAACAGTGATAAGCATTTATATTCAAACAAATTTCCAAACTTTGCTAATTCATTCATTGAATTACACTTCTCTACAAATTTATTCCATCTAAGCCGTTCAAGCATATATGCAGCAACCAAATTTTATCACAAGTAAGATTAAGATATAGTGTAACGCTCTAATAATCATGGATGGCAGAAAAGCGGTATCCTTAGGCACCTCGCCATGCATAATTTGATCCATTGGCTTTTCAGACCAAAATCTTTTTGGGCCTTTATAATTCTTTAATTTATTTATATTGTAGACTTTCTTTTTCTTAAAAAAATTACATAGCAATTTTTTTTACAATAAAAATCTACATAGCTAGTGTCCAAAAACAAAATCAATACAAAAAAAAAGTGTCCAAAAAAATTGTATATAGCTGGGGTATGTTCAGGTAGATGAGAGTCTTTAGTATTGTGTGTGAGTATATGATGGATAAGTTTTTTATATTATAATGTCTAAAATTACCTTATAAAAAATTGTCTAAAATTAAAGGTTATCTGATCATCTGACAAAAAAAGGCACAAATTATTCTTCTGAATAATCAATTTATAGTATTATTACTATTATAGCATAACTAATTTATTATAGTTTTATTACTATTATAGCATAATAACTAATTTTAAGCTTAGTAATGATCACATTTTTTTCTTTTTTTAATTATATTATCAGGTGCACATACCATTGGGGAGGCAGGGTGTGAAACATTCAAGCAAAGACTATACAATCAAAATCAAAATGAAAAGAATGAAGCAGATGTGTGAATAATAGAAAGAACCTTCTTTTGTCTGAACACATGTCTCCAAGATTAGGTCAACAACACATACTTTCATTCAAGGAAGAGGCTTGCTTACTCAATTCTGATCAAGTTCTTCTCAATTAATTAATTATAATCATGTTTTTTTTTTGTCTAATTATAATCATGTGTTTAATAAGTTGTCATGTTTACCTGATTATATATAAAAGGAAGTAGTAAAACTCTTCTAAGTAGTAAAATATATAGCTTCCAATGTGTTACTTTATTAAAGATAGCTTTATGAGAATTTGTATTTGTGTACTATTATTACATAGTTTCTATGTACTCCCTCCATTTTATTTTAATTGCTTAATTTCATTCCAGCACACTAAATTAATTATTGAATTATATTAAAAATCTAAACAATGAAATTAAAATTACTATAATACCCTTATCATTAATACACTAAATTTTTCTCTTTCTCCTATTAATAATAACTATTAAAATAATTTTGATTGGTCATGGTGGATGTGTATTAAAGATTATTTAATTGGTTATTGAAATTGTAAAATGGTATAATAGAAAAATTTTAATTAATAACACATTGAAATGATAAAATGGACAAATAATTTGAAAAAAAAAATTGTGAAATTAGGCAAATAAAATGAAATTGAGGGAGTAACTATTTTGCCTAACTTATTGTCCAAGTATACTATAGAGGGAAACCATTAACGTATGGGGATCATGCAAACAGCAAATAACTTTGCATGATACCATGTTTGAAAATAACATGAAAACTCATTGATTTCAACATGCATGCTTAATTATGATATAATTTATACAATAATGATAAATAATATACCTTTGCATGTAATTAATAACACCCTGTGAAGTGTGAAGTGCTCATCTTTGTTTATAAGAAAGAAAATAATATAAAAATTATTTAATTCTATAAAAAATTGGTTTTTCCCCTAAATATTACCAAAAAAAAAAAAAGAATGTTAGTTGTACAAGTTATTTTAGTAACTAAGCTTAATCAAATTAGTTTGAACCCAACAAAAATTACTCATCTTAGTTAAAGAATAAATTAGAAAGAGAAGACACATAAAGAAGAAAAAGAATTTGATTAAACTAATTTAAAAAATTTGTATACTTGATATTTTGGGTAATGCTATAGTGAAAAGTAAAGATTACTCTTTTTTTAGTGTAAAAAAACAAATAAAAAATTATTACATTCAATGTACATTTTTAAATTTCTAAATTTAGTAAAAATTTTTACCTTTTACCCACCAATTCAACTCTTCAAAAACAGTTTTCCTAATATTTTTAACTATAGAAATTAATTTTTTATAACAATTTTGGTACTAAAGTTTTTTATAATTAAATTGTAAAGGTATTTTCCCTATTTTCTTTCATTTTTTCAACTATTGATGTTCAATTGTTGTCTCTTTATATATATATATATATATATATATATATATTAAATCTTGTCACATATTTTGTATATTCATAGAATATAGAGAGAAAATTATAAAAACAAAACATACATGGTAAAATAACCTTTTGTACAAGAGTCATAAGTAATTAGAGGGAAAAAACATATGCTTATTATAAGAAAGAAAATAATATAAAAATATATTTAATTCTATAAAAAGAATTGGTTTCCCCCCTAAATATCCAAAAAAAAAAAATGCTTGATGTACAAGTTATATCCTATCCTATCCTATATCCTATACTATACTATACTATTATTCTAAAAGAAGGTTTGCAAGGTTAGAAAATGCCAAGTGACATTTAGCTACTTATACAAATGTCACTCAACCACTTATATTCATATATATTCATTTATTTACTTATATTTTATTTACATAAAATTGGGCCATTCATATAATCTTCATTTCTTAATGTTTGCAATTTATATATTTTATTTATTTATTTATCTATATGTATTCATCTATTTATAGATACATATATTTTAATAAAATGTATAATATTTTAATCTTATAACAAAATTAAATGATTGTTGTTGTTTATTATTAAATATTTTCATTTAACTTGAATAAAATATTATATTCGCATGGTCATTTAATTATTTAATTTTGATAATTCATGTTTAGTTTTTTATTTTCGTGCATATCATTATATATATTCATATATTTATATAGATAAATTGATAAATTAATTTCATTATATAAATATATTCTGCTATTAAAACAACAAAAAATATATATTCAACTATTTTTATTAATTAAACTAATATACTTTTTATGGTGATTTACCTTTGTAATTTTGTGAAATTAAAATTATGTGATGTGATATGTAATTTATAATCCCTATAGATTTTATCTTTAATTTTTCTAATCAAATTTATAGATAAAATATAATGATATATTCTTTATAAAGAATATATCATTATATTTTATTTAAAAAATAGTTTACAAGGTATATATATTAATATTATCTATTTAAAAATTAGTTTACAAGGTATATATATATCTATATAAAGAATATATCATTATATTTTATCTATAAATTTGATTAGAAAAATTAAAGATAAAATCTATAGGATTATAAATTACATATCACATAATTTTAATTTCATAAAATTACAAACGTAAATCACCATAAAAAAGTATATTAATTTAATTAATAAAAATAGTTGAATATGTATTTTTTGTTGTTTTAATAGCAAAATATATTTATATAATGAAATTAATTTATCAATTTATCTATATATATATATATAATTTATCATTTCTAATTGTTGTAAATTTAATAGATTTAATCATAATTAAATAATAAAAAATTATGCTTTAATATTCTTCAATTTAAAATAAAATTTTAATCAAGGTTGCATACTTGCATGTTTGCCATATGTTGATTTGAAGATATTTTTTACTAAATACTAACCAATATTTTGTATCCAAATATTAAAATTTTTTTATTCATGTTGACTAATTACATGAAATCCAATTATATTATATGATCTGTTATACTGCAATATGTGCAGCTTTTTTATTTTTAAATTTAAATTCATGCATATTTTTTTTAAAAAAAGAACTTTAATATATTAAATTACAATGATTTTTGCATATATGCCATTTGTCTCATGTTTGAAAATCATTATTAAAAACCAATAATTGCCATCCATATTTTTATATTGACTCATGATTAATTTAATCCCAACTTTCCCCTATATCTTTTTCTCTTTCAATTTTTCAGACTAATATTTTGAAATTTAAACTAAAAGTATTATATAATTGTGAATGATGCAATTAATTTATATCTAAAATTATGTATTTATTTCTTTAAGTATTTATTTATTTCAACTACTTTTGAAATTTGAAGTGTTAAATTGTACCATTTATTACGTGTGATTTTTAGTAAGTCATTTATAATTATTACACTGCTTATTCAAAAAAATAGATATGTATTTACATATTTGTTATTATACATGTATTTAATTAAATTATTTGTTATGTTTCCTTTTATATATATATATATATATATTAAAATTAATTAGTATTATTTATTAGTATTATTTATGTTGATAACGTAATAACATAATTATTTAATTTTTACACGTTTCTTATGTCCCTGTTATATTTTCATATGCAAATTTAAATGAGAATATATCTATGTATGAAATTTAAAACAAGAAAATATCTAATTTTAAATTTAATTTAGTTTATATATTTAATTTTTAATATTTAATATTTGTTATAATCAATCCATCAGTGATAAAAATTTTAGTAATTAATATGAAATTAGTATATTAGTATAGCAATAATGATAAATCATAAAATTTAAACGAATTTAAAATATTTTAAAAATTCAAAATTTTCAATACTTGCATGTGTGCCATGTGTTCTTTTAATATGGATACAAGTGTGTTCTCATAACCAATTATTTAGTTTGCTTTTTTGAATGGATTGACAAGTGTTTGCATGTTTTTTTTTTTTCAATTCTAAGATGTTTTTGGTTTTGCACAAAATGTTGTATACATATATATATTCTTGCATTCAACCCATCTCGATTATTTATTTTTGTTGAACAGTAAGTCTATGCAATTTCTGCTTTTTACTTTCTTTATTATTCTTCTTCATCATTTTATATCTCATGAATACTCATAACTAAATGCTTATATATTTAGATTTTGTTTGCTCAATGAATATGTATGCATCTCCAGATCCCATACAAGGAAGGAGTTTTTTTATGAAGATCAATTGTTATATGATTTTTATAGTTTCATAATTATTTATGAGTAATCCTAACTTACTTTTTCATAATTTTTCTTATTTCAGTTGCATTTAAGTAGTTCTTTTTCTTATTAATGATATTTTAATAGGACACGGAAAAGATTGATAGTACAAATATTAAAAATTGTTGCAGATTTGGGTGGACGATCTACCGATGAAGAACATAACCTTGGTAGACGCGTACAAGCCACCAAAGTAGTCGTTGTCGTCGTGTCTAAAGGATGTTACTGCTCAACTATGCTCCAGCTTTACTGTATCAAAATTGTTTTAATTATTCCTATTCTTAATTCTTTATGTGTTGTTATTTATGCTTCAAAGATTTCATATTAACTAGCAAAATACCTCAAAATTTGTACAAGCCTAAAAGTTGATGGTGCTTTATGGCATGTCGACGACCGAGCCGCCCTAGGCGTCGCAACAAGCTTAGCCCGGAGGTCCCTCTCTTTTTTTATGAAATCATTGTAGGGGAATCCGAACAGGTTATGTTGTGAGTTAAGGACGTTCGTGTCAAAGAAGAGTGTCACAAGAGCTTGCAACCAGTTTAAAAAATACCGGGTACAAGACTCGGGTCGTTCTTCCAACGAGTTAACGCATGGGCCGACTTTGGTTGTAAGGAAATTGGAGGTTGCAATTGTGTGTATCGTGAACAAAGAACAGTATAAAGAAATTAAGAGAAAAACTGATAAGAAAAAGGTGTCTAGTCTTGAGTTGAGGTATTATGTGTCCCTATGATCACCCCTAATCCCCTTTAGACTCGGATGGTTGTCACGTAACCCGCGAAGCCACACTCCGTCATATTGGTCGAGTGGGTGGAATTAACCCCGTCTCGTAGGGCTTCTCATACTCTAGTGCAAAGGTCCTAGGTCTTTGGAACTTGAATAATCCATCAAGTTCACCTTATTAAGGACTCAATCATCACTAGCGAAAGCCTAGCGGTTACGGAACAGTTTTAACCCAGGATTAACCCATCCTTGTCTTAGGGATTAGAGGCTAGGATCATCCACACCTCAACCCATGATCAAGGCACAAGAACACTACTCCATAATTATGGAGAACAAACTATCAAACACTTAGTGGGCAAGAAATAAAGCATGATAACAACTACAAAATTAAACTAACAAGATGATCAATATGGTAAATCAACAAGAGAATCAACAACCAATATCATAAGAAGCAAGTAAAAGCAATAGATCATAAAATAAAGCAAGCAAAATAAACTAGAACTAAGAGGAAGTAAATATGAGCAAAATAGAAGAAGAAACTAGAATTGCATTAATTAAAGAGAGCAAGTATCCACAAAACAAAACACAAAACAAGTAATTAAAGAAGAGTTTAGGTTGGTGATGGGTTCCTAAGGATGAAGAACAATAAGAAAAACCTAGAGAGAAATTGAGAGAGATGGAAAACTCTCCCAAAAATCATCAAAAACTACTCTAAGGTGGAAAATGATGAAATGAGTGAATTCCCTCTTTTGTGTTTCAGCTGTTCTCCCCCCATATAGGTCGAATTGGGCTTGAGCAATGGATGGGCTATAACCCAGAAAAGTGAAATTCCAAAAATAGCCTTCATTTAAGTGATCTCTGCCGCTACCACGCGGGCGCGCCACCTCCATCGCGCGGGCGCGCGATGTCCTTGTCTTGGGCGTTACGAAATGGGGTGGCGCGGGCGCACCATCTGGGTCGTGCTGGCGCGCCACCAACGGAAACTTCTCCATCAAGTAAGGGAGGGCGCGGGCGCGCGGTCCAGACCGGTTTGGGCTTTTGGCTTTTTGTCCAATCTCCTTGCTTTCCTTGTTCTTCCTAGCTTTCTTTGGGCTTCTTCTCTATACTTTTGGGCCTGAAATTCACTAGCACACACATTTAGGCACCAAATGGGAGAAGATTTAAATAATTCATGTACTTTGGAAGCTAGTTTAACACTTAATCAATTATGTGCACAATTATGCAAGAGATGGAAAACCTTGGTCAATCACTAGTAAATATGTGGAAAAAGTATAGATGATGGTACCCTTTCTATCATGAAAACTAGCGTCAAAAACTTCATCATCACATGTGTTAGTTAAATATATTTTTAGTTTTTGATTTATTTATTTTCTGTTTAATCAATAGCAATTTCTTTTTTAATTGGATGTACTCATCTTATTTTTTTGATTTGGAATATAGTGAGAAATTTTTTTTTTTTAAATATTGTTATAAATTTATTTTTGTGCATTTTGAATCTTGGAAACATTGTTAACTTAGTTTCCTAATGAGAAAGAGCTTATTTACAATGTTTCATATGAATGGATTGTTTGGGAATTGGTTAGGAGATACAGTTCTCCAATAAAAATTTTGAAAATATTAAGAAAAAACGATACATTAAACTTCATGTTCAGATGTGTTTTACTAAGCTTTTCGCTTACTTTTTTTTTATAAAATAGAGTTGAAAATGTTTAATTATTGTCAGACAAAATTTAAGTAACATACAAATATTCTATATATTAGTCATTATATACATTTTGAGGCATGTTGCATATTTTATTTTATCAGTATTCAATCATAGTAAGGAACCCAAACGAGTTCGAAAAATAAATCTTTAGTTACAAATTTATTGTGAAAGAAATAAATTTACTTTTACAAAAATATTTACTAACATCCATAACTATATTGAAAGCACATATATATTACTCAAACTCAATAACTCATAAGTATTTTTTTATGTATATTCAATTATTTCTTCTTTAAAGTTATTTGGTTCATAATTCTTAATTTAAATTGTAATAATTTATTTTTTATTAAAAGAAATATTATAATTATAATTTATGATATAATATGGTCTTTTTGTATTTTTTATCAATCTTTTGTATTATTATAAATAATAATGAATTTTTTTATATTTATTATTAGTAAATTATTGTATTATTATTATTATTATTATAAGTTATTGTTATTTTAATAATCTATCATTCGATATACGAAATAATTATAACTATTTTTTATTTCCGTACATCGCACGGGTCAAATTACTAGTTAGATAATGTATTTTAAAGTTGATGATAGTGATTTGTGAAATGCTGACCGAAAATGAAGCTATAGTTGAGAATAATATTTGGATAAATGGTTAGAATATATAAAAACATAGAGTAAACTTTTAATATGGAGTAAACATGGACGAGTACAAGGAGGAGTATAAAAAAGCTAATCGAATATCATTTATTGTAATGTTTTGTATTTTTACTCGTTTTGTTTCTGAACTATTATACACTTGTATTAGAACTTGATCTTGACACGTTTTCCTTGGTCCTCTCACTTCCTTTGGATTTTGGTGAGTGTTTACCAATCCAAAAAAAATAACAATAATATATATATACATATATTTGCATGAATCATGCACATGCACTTATGCACACGTAACACGTGCATTTCATCATCAGATATTAAAGTCTTTAGTATTGGCCTATTGGGTGTGTGTGAAGTAATGAGCAAGTTAGTTTGCATAGTGATATTATCATTTCTAAAAATTACCTTTTTATAAGAAAAATATAAAAAATCTAATATTAAACCGCGTTATTAATAATCAATTTATAGTACATTCCTTTGAAATAGGTTGAATTGAAAGGGATGTTGTGATTATTTGGCCCAGAAATAATAAATAGTAAAAATAATTATTTATCTACTAAAAAAGAAAAAATAATTATTTCATTAAAAATGAGAAACGATATTTCTCATATATATAATAACATTACCTTAATATTAATTATTTAAATATATTAAAATATATCATTATATTTAAAGATATTTATTTATAAATTTATAGTATAATTACTATTATAGCATAATTTAACCGCGTTATTATATATATATAAAGAAGAAAAAAATTTGATTAAACTTGTTGTAAAAAATCATTTGTATACTTGATATTTTGGATAATGCTATAGTGAAAAATAAAGATGAGTTTTTTTTAGTGTAAAAAAATCATTTAATTACTAGTTAGCGAGTTAGCTATTAGTTTTCGTGATATCTTCAATTTAGAAATGAAATATTTTGTTAGTTCTAACGTTTTCGTCACGACATGAACCCAATTACAAATTTAAAAACAATATAGGAACCTATTTAAAAGAAAAAAAAATATTGGGATCTAATTAAAAATTTCATGAAACTATATATTATTGCATTAACAATTTAGAATATAGGATAAACTTTTGTTTCGGTTACTCTGTGTACAAACAAGTATCATTGATAAATTAATTTTCAAAAAAAAAGTATGCATGTATAAAATAAATTCGTATTGAATATATCCGAATATAATTAATTAATCATAATTATAATGTAATAAAAAAATCACTTAGTTTATTACATTTTTCATATATGAATATCTTAATTTCTTCTAATTCTTCTACTAACATCTATCAATTATTATAGTATTATTATTGTGGTATTATTCTTCTGAGTTCTGAATAATATTTATAGTATTATTACTATTATAGCATAATTTGGCAAGGTGTGCAACATTCAATAATAGAAAGAACATTCTTCTTTGGTCTGGACTCTCAATACAATGTTTCCAAGAATACATGCTGAAAACAAAAACTAACTCGGCCTTTGAACTCAAAAGAATGGGAAGGTGCATATTACTAGTTTTTTATTTTTCAAATAAATTTATTTAAAAAATATATTTAGTTCTATAAAAAAATTGTTTTTTCCTTAAATATATAAAAAAAACTTGATCAACGAGTTATTTTATTTAGAACAATGCAGTGGTGATAAATTCACGTAGAACTATTTTTTTCGATCGTTAGTCACTCGGACCCAATAGGGGTGAGAGGTTAAAAAATGAACAAAATGAGTACATTCATGAATGAAAGAAAAAAAAGCAAATAACATTCTCAAAAACTAATAACAATAAAACAACTAAGATACTTCACCAATTCTAGAGACATATATATATATATATATATATATATATATATATATATATATATAGTATATATATAACA
>JASCZI010241671.1:244339-259707 GCA_036250425.1 Stylosanthes scabra
TCTTACAAACTCCATTTCCGAGAAGAAAAAACTTTGGAAGCAATGAGCAGCTTCTCAACCTCCGCCTCCTCCACCTCCATCTCTTCCCATTGATTGTGTTGTTTGCGGTACCACATTCACTGAGAAGACAAGGCTGGAGGATCACTTCCAATCCTGTCATGACATTGTCCGAAACCCATATTCATGCGAGAAGTGTGGAAATTGATTCGCACTGTAGCACATAAAGACAACACAAAACAGAGGTAATACATTTGTTTTATTTATTTTTTCTTTTTTTTTTTGCCTTTATCCTAATTCCTTTATTTAATCTTTATTATTATTGAGTGAAGGAGCAAAGGAAAACAAAGAAACAACCATGAATTGTTATTGAATCACATATTGGATTGTTATTGGAATGTACTTCTTCTTTTCAAGTAGAGCATAACATTAATAAATTATTGTTCAGGTCTCTATAAAACTGCAAAGTATTATATTATGTTTTGTTTTTTAATGAGTACATAGGTACTCTTTTTGAACATGTAATGTGATGTACTCATTTTCTGTTGGGAGTTATTTGAGTTGAACCGATCCCAAAAAAATGTGGAATCTATTAAAGTGAATCATAATGCTGATGCGCTTCCAACTTCATCTCCTTTTGATTGTTTTCTCTGCAATTCCTCATTCCTTGAGAAGTCAAGGCTGGAGAAGCGCGAGAAAGAACAATACCAACACAAAACAAAGGTAATATTTATTGATTTTTTTTTCTCATGATTCCTTTGACTTTAATTACGTACATTGAAATGAATTTAATAAGAAGGAGCAAAAAAAACAAAGAAGCAACCATGAATAGGAAGAAGGCAAAATAAAGGCTATTACGTATTAATTATTACTACTAATATATATATGGTGCGTGTTGTGTGCCTACAACCAAATGATGCCTACGGTGGCTACGTGGCTACTACTAGGCAACCAATGAGAAACTGCCATGTGGGATGTCGTTAGTTAAAGAAGAAGTTGCAGGTAATGGTGGGGTCTGCGCTGACTAGTTTTTTCATCAACCTAAACAAGTTTGACCATTTTTAATTAGTTGATTAGGGATTTAAGCTGATTTTGGCACGCTCATGTAATTGAGGGTAGAACGGGGAATTCGACCTAAAATTTGAAATTGGGGGCAAAAGCAAAATTAGAGTTTCCATGAACATGAGTGCTGAGAACATAACTTAGGGTTTTCGAAAGAGGGGCGGCAACTGAGGTTTCGAGAAGTAGGTTACCGCGTCGGTAAAGGGAAGTTACTGGATCGGAGTAGAGTGGGTAAGGGGAAGGTACTGGGATCGTCGTGGTTCAGGTTGAAAAGGGGTAGAGTTATGTCCATGGAGGGAGCCGGTAAACCGAGTGACAGTGGGACGAGCATAGATTCGGAGGACTCCTCGAACTTGCTCGACACATTCGCGGAGGAGTTCTCCAACGACTCAGATGATGACGACGAAGAGGTTGAGCAAACGATTTCGGGGAATGGAGAGGGCAACGGAGATTCCCAAACGAAGGGCCGTGGGGACGGCAACATGGGAGCATCGAGCAATGAGAGAGGAGGGTCCAGTGGCGGAGAGGTTGGGTCTGGGTCCGGAATGTCTGCCAGCGTCGGCGAAGGGGAAGGTAGTGGGTCGGAGTTCGATGGGACAAACAACAACATGTCTGTTGCAGAGTTTGGGTCTGTGGAAGAGGCTTATGCAGCGTATGCGGAGTACGCTAAGGTAACTGGGTTTGCCGTGAGGAAGGGCGATGCAGGCAAGGATGCAGATGGTAACATAGTTAGAAAGTTCTTCTACTGCAATAAGCAAGGAGTGAGGGAGAAGAAGCACTACGAAAGGGTTGATTGGAAACGTCCCCACAAACCGGAAACCCGCACAAACTGCAATGCAAGGTATGTCGTGCACTTAGATCGGGATTCCGGGACGTGGAAGATGCGTTATTTTGTTGCAGATCACAATCACGAATTGGCTCCCCCGGCGTTCACAAATGTCATGGCTCCCCATCGGGTGTTAAGGAACGGGGAAAAGGCACACATTCACAGCCTGCACGAGGCAGGGGTCCAGACAACACAAATAATGGGGTTCTTTGCGTACTTGGCGGGTGGGTATCAAAACCTGCAGTTTGTGAAGAAGGATTTATACAATTATCTAGACGAGGTGAGGAAGTCGAGGATAGTCGAAGGGGATGCGGCTGCCGCGATTAGCTACTTGAAAGGGAAGACGGAGCTTGATCCCCTAGCCTTTGTGGAGTACACTTATTGTGCCGAGAATCATCTTGGGAACCTGTTTTGGGCTGATGGCGGGATGCAAGATGACTACGAATGTTTTGGGGACGTGTTGGCATTTGACTTGATGTACAAGAAGAATCTATACAACAGGCTTTTGGTGATATTCTCGGGAAGTAACCACCATAGGCAGACCATTATTTTTGGCTTCGGATTGTTGGAGGACGAGAAAATCGAGTCCTACAAGTGGCTGCTTGGTTGCTTCTTGGAGGTGATGAGAGGGAAGGAGCCGATGGTAGTGGTTACCAATGGCGATGAGTCAATGAGGGAAGCTATACGCACGGAATTTCCTAATGTAAGACACCGCCTTTGCAGCTGGCACCTAGCAAGGAATGCGGTGATGAATATCAAGGAGCCGGAATTTTGCCGAGCGTTCATGACAGCAATGTATGGGAAGTTTGAAGTGGAGGAGTTTGAGGATTTCTGGGATGATATGGTATGCTCTTTTGGGTTGGAAAATAATGACTGGATTGCGAAGACGTACGAGAAGCGATGCAATTAGGCAAATGCATACCTGCGGGACACGTTCTGTGCCGGTGTTAGGACAACATCGAGGTGCGAGGGAATTAATTCGTCTCTGAAGAAGTTCATCAAGTCCGGCAGTTGCCTTCTAGAACTTGTGGAGAATTTGGATAGGGTCGTGAAAGAATACAGGAACAATGAGTTTATGGCTGATTTTAGATCCTTCCATGGGGAGCCGGTTATAACAACTGGGTTGGCTAGTATAGAAAGAGCGCTCAGCAAGGTGTACACAAGGGAGATATTTTATGAAGTTAAGAAACAGATTGAAGGGGTGTCTAGCTTTCTTGTGCTGCACAAGGAGAGCTTTGGATGCACTGAGAAATTCATGTTGAGGAAGTTTAGAAAGCCAGACCGAGTTTACTCAGTTTTGTTCGATGGGAGCTGTGATAAGTTTGAGTGCAGCTGTAAGTTATGGAACACAGTCGGAATCTCATGCAGCCATATATTTTGTGCGATGAGGGAGAAAGATATGGAGGAGTTCCCCAAGAGGCTGATACTGCGACGCTGGTGCAAGGATGCAAAGTGTCATGACTGTGCCGCTCAGGAGCAATGTGAGGACCCTGAAAGAGCTTTTAGGATGAGGTATGGGTCTTTGTGGAGTGCATGCATGCATGTGTGCTTCATGGCAGCGCAGGAGAAACCGATGTTTGAAAAAGCATGGAAGGATTTGGGAAGGATGGCCAGGGAACTGGAAGCAATGTGCCCAAGCGCGTCGCAGGGGAGAAACTTAAGAAAGCAGCACGTGGAGTGTGACTTGCGTGATCCGAAGATTGTAAGGTCGAATGGTGCGCCGAAGTGTAAGGGTAAAGTGCAGCCGCTACGGAGATGCAAAAGGTGCCATGGTGTTGGGCATGACAGGCGCAATTGCACTGAGACCGACGATGGTGCTGAGGAAGAGGTAAGTGTTACTTGCAGATTGCCTTTTAATTTCTGTTTTAGTGTGTGTGGTTATAGACCTTTGCCGTATGTAGAGGTTGATGTTAGTAAGACTGTTAAAGAGATAGTAACTACATGATTAGAGTAGATGTCTATTAGCCAGAATTATGTCTCTAGTTGGTGCCGGCAATCTGAGTTTCACTCTGAGTTTCAAATTAGTGTAAAAGTGGATACAAAACGAGATTCCACAATGTCAGATTGAATCTGAGTTTGATATTCTCATTTTTTCATCATGCTAGGGTGATGCATATTTGAGTGTGACAGTTACAAAAAAAGCATCCACATCCAAGTACATAGAGAAATTGTATGAGAGAAATTAAAGGAGAGTCTAAGTTCTGGAAAGATCTGAGGATGGGAGTGGTGGTAGTAATAGTATTATTTAATGATTTTGTTGGGTCATTTGGATTTTGGTAGAAGATTCATGAATGACAATGGAGTTTCAAAATAGTATAAAAGTTGTTAGAAAACAAGTAAGCATAATCTGAGTTTCACTTTGAGTTTGATATTCTCATTTTCTCAGTATATCAGGGTGATGCATATTTGAGTGCTTACTTTACAAAAACAGCACCCACATAGAAGTTCATAGAGAAATTGTATGACAGAAATTGAAGAGAGTATAAGTACTGAAAATATATTTGGATGGGATTAGTGGCAGGCAGTAACAGTATTATTTAATGATTTTGTTGGATCATTTGGACTTTGGTAGAAGATTCGTGAATAACAACGGAGTCTCCACTTTAGCATTTTTTTCACATGTCAAGTGGCCTAATAATCAGGTGCGAATTGATATTGAAATGAAGAATAAATTGATATCACTTATTCAATACTGTAGGTGAGACTTTATTTTGTTGTGGTGCATCAGATAATAATAATAATGGAGCCATTGTGTGTGTAGTTGTTGCTGGGGCTTCAATATGGAGTGGATAGCTATTGAAGGATATTATTTGATTCACATATAGTTGTAACTGCGAATAGATCATTTTGCTGTAAGCTGATTTACCATTTATTTTTGTTATTCCAAATCGTTTTAGAAATTATTGCATTGATTCATGACCATGTTTTATGGAAAATTGTGCTCTTGATTAATGTTCTCGAGGTGCTAATATAAAGCGATGTGTGGTGCAGGGTATGGAAGAAATGGAGGAACATGATGAGCTCGGAGCTGGAGGGAAAAGGTGCCGCCGAAGCCAACGTGCGTGACATCATTCTCATGACCTTGACGTGGAAGTCGCATGTTTAACTTTGCTGTATGATTGTATGATTCTGCTTTACTGAAAGAATATGAATAATTGGTTTGGATAGAACTCTGTGTTGATGTGAACCTGTTAGTTTATGGGTATTTGTTTAGCTAAAGTCTTCATTTTGCACTGTGTCGGAACTAGGTTCAAATTTGGATAGCAAAATTATGAATATAGCACAGAGATTTAGTAATTATGGCAGCGTTTTTGGTCTTCCAATTGAGGAAGAGCAACAAGCTGTTAAACTGAGCAACTAATGAAGAGTAGAAACAAAAATGGGTATTCCACGGAATATATCTTTATTTCATTGAAGATAATGGTCTTTTATGAAATGATGAAGTTAATGTCACGGGGACATGGCAAAAGGAATTTTGCAGCATGTGTAGATGTGGTGTTCTTTACTCTTTGCGATATATATGAAGCGTTCATTTGTTTTAAAAGGCCCCCCAAAAAAATTATTCGTTTAAACTAAAAAAATTGGCACCTTAATGCCTATAGAACCGAATTACGTTAAAAGGTATTGGAGTGAATGAATAATACCAACTTGGATTGTAAATATTTATTTGGTGAAATACGTAAGTTTGAGAGAAATGAGTAATTATTGATTGGGCATGAGGCTGTGCAGTAATGCCATCGAAACTGTTCAAATAATTGACAGTAAGAGGCAAAGCTGATTAAGCATTACCCTTCTACCCAAAAAATGTGGCAGACCACCATTCTATTCAAGGGGCCTAGTGATACGCTTAAAGAAAAGAATTCCCTGGTTCATTGCTTTTTATGGAAACAATGGCCAAAAGCCAACCGATTCTGGATAGAAAATTATTCCCAGCTGCATAAACACTTAGCTCACAATTTTCCCCATCTTGAGTAGAACAACAACACCACTGAAAATAAGTCTAACCATATTCACCAAATACGTACGCAAAACATAGAATCACATGGCTAAAGCACGGTTCAGTTGACAATAACATTAGCTGACACAAGATTCCTTTTTAGGTTTGCACAAGTTTTGGAAAGGATCAAGAAATTCACCATGGTGATATCAACCAAAATACTACTCTAAATATGACAATTGACTCTGAGCAAAACAGTCCAGTTACTAACATATGAACCAAAAAACCACTTGACTAGGTGTAGCATAGGAGCTACCCATTTACGCTGTTGCGGTGACGAAAGGTTGCTAAGCGAACCCTCTCCGATGCTCCAATGCCTTGGCAATGAAATCTGATCGGAGTTCATTATGGTGCTTAAAGGCGGCATCCACTGCAAGTCATATGCGGCTGTATGGGGTTATCTTCTGCAACGAAATTGGCAACAGAATTAAATACACATCTACGAGTCTCCACTAAGGAAAAAAAAGGAGTTTCGGAAATCATCCGGATGACACTAATCAGTCTATGCATTTGAAACCTTAGGGGCACAGTTATGCGCAGTGTTGCCAGATATTTAAACACTGGCAGTGGAAATAACATGAGCATGTCACAGGAATAAAACATGATTCGAATAACAGTTAGAGCAGATCTTTATCTCGACATTGTACGATCCCCCTAGCCGGTAAAGAATCATCCACTGTGCAAGATACATGTCGCACTCGTTGCTGTGACACGCGAAACACAGTTACTCAGATGAAATTAGAAAGGTAACAGGCAAAACAGATTTTAAACAAGGCAGAAACTTTGCTAAGTCCGCATTAGCTATAAACACATCTGAGGCTTAAAGATGCTCTATCGGCACCTGTAATCATCTTGCTGAACCACCTCCGGCTGAACGATCTCAAAATCGCTGCACAAAAGCTTGCCTTTCTTTGGGTCATCATACCAATCCTTATGGTCAACCATTTCCTCCAAGAAAACAGCCTGCACGTGCAAAAATGAGTGTCACGCGTATGTATATCTATAACTGCCTAGGGGGGTTTAGGAATTATAGGAGGGTTCCTCATACAGAGGCAATTGCTTATAACCGAGACTTACATTTTTCTTAATGTCTCTACGTCGCTGAGCTCGGGTTTCTTCTGTTGTAAGCGAGTCAAGGTAGACGAATTCTCGCCTCAGGGTATCAATTAGGAGCAGAAACCAATGTCCTTCCGAGCAAATGGGAATGAAGATCTGCATAACCAAAACGTGAGATGACAATTTCTAAAAAAGAAAACTGAATGCTGGAACCGGACGGATCCAAAATTATACTATCTTATTAGACACCGAAAAATATACTATGTTGTTCAAATGTTGAAAACTGGTACACGTGTAGTTGCTAAAATAAAATGAATCACCGATAGTAGCATAGAAGAACACATATGAATTGATTAATTGATACACAGGCTAAACAAAAAATGATGTCATGGGTCTTAGTGAGTTGTCAAGTAGAGAGTTAAGTTATCAGCTTATTCATGGATCTAAAATTTTAAGAACATAATAACTCAGTGGCACTATTTTTTTTAAAAAAAAGAACATGATAACATAAAGGTATAAACTATTCTCTACACAAGATTTAGGAGTAGAATCTCATTTTTGAGCAGGGGCTCCGAATATTTTTTCAACTTAAAAGACGCAACCATTAGTTATCAACAGTCACTGGGGTAAAAGGCAGCAACTACACATCATCATATATGAGTAGGGCTCCAATTAGTTTAATGGTCTACATTTCGACTAATTGATTAAAGACTAACATTGTAACACATATATGGCAGCAAGCACTCAAGTTCATGTTTCAAAGGCCAACAAATAAGTCTTTGAAACCAAATTGACTAATTGATTAAAGACTATCATTCTAAGAGGTTAATGGGATCGCTTTTACTCAACTTCATTGACCCTGAAGGGATCCATATATATTTTCAATCTAAATTTTGATAAGTCACTAATTACTAACAGTCTAGGAGATAAATGGCAGCAAGCACATAAAGACCTACTGAAGAAAACCCAAAATGTTAATAATCGACACTTGCCTTGAGAACTCTATTAGCTTTCCCCATGTAATGCTCCTTTATGTCCTCAAGGTGCTGTGGGGGTAATTCTCCGTGGCCAGTTGCAATTTGCTGCCGAAACATGGAGAATATCCGTATGAGTTCGATAAATCAGAATCATGTTGCGATGCACAGAATAGATAGGTCTAAGTCACAATACATCATGTAAGCGAGTGACTCACTAACCGAGAATATGGTTGGCAAGAACCACTGAACCCTAGATGAGTGCACAGTCAACATCGCCCCAAGGAGATCAACCACCTGAAAGTTGGGAAACAAAAGAACATGGCAGTTAAATCCCTTCAATGTAATGATGCAGTAACAAAATACCCACCTGAACCTAACTAAACCCAATTATATTCCTAAACCCTAAACCCATACATATTTGTGTGAGATTATATTCACTTACATCCTCAATGACTTGTTTTCTAGGCTCAAGACAGCGCAGGTCGCCCCTGGTGAGGGAACACTTCATTGTTCGAACAAGGACTTCTCTGTGAAAGGTGCAGTAGTCACGTGTCAGTGGATCAAAACAAATCACATGTGGATGGGAGCAAATACATCATTAAAATGTGTAAGAATAACATAAAAAGAGTTACCCCTGGTCAAGATAGTTGTTGAAGATGAATGCAGCAGCACACAAGTCTATTCCTTCTATCCTCATGTCCCTAGTGGGATGAAATGTAAGTGCCATGCCCTAAGTGACAAAGATGAAGTGGATACAATGGTGAGTCTAAGCATAGCATGTTGCATATCGATTATCAAGTTACCTAATGAGAATTAACAACAGATTAAAGATTAAGATGCACGAAACTCACGCGAGGGACCACCTTGCCTATCTCCTTCGCCCACTGGCTGTAATTATCAATGTGCTGAACTTGAAGGAAGTTCTGGTGCAGCTCAGGATACAGCCTGATTGGAATCTCGCTGCTAATCAGATAGCGGGAAGCGCCATGCCTCTTTAGACGTTTCCCATCAGCTTCTTTCTGCTTCCCTGCGAACAGACGGCGATTTCGTGTAGGAGGTTGTCGTCCCACGGGTTGTGATGATCTACTTGACTTGGTGTTGCTCTTTTTCCCAATGAATGTCGCCTCCTCTGGGCTGGTCGGCGGCGTCGGGATAGGAAGGTAGTTAGGATCTTCCGATGCATCAGAGGTGGGGGTGGTCTGCGCTCATTTTGAGCTTCTTGTAACTCGGCGTGTGCAGGAAGGGGTTACTTCAGTACTAGGGTTGTAACCACCGTGGGCAGAGTTGTTTCCCACAATTGGAGATGCATGTTTTTCCTTCAGGGCATCTTTCAATAGGAACATAATCTCCTGGTAGAAGGTCGTCTGAAGACGGAGCTCATGTTTCATCTCCACCACGTTTGACTCCAGTACGCCAACCCGCGATTCCAGTGGAGGCGGGCGAACTTGGCGGGCGGTGGGGGTTGCATCCTCAGCACTGCGCAAGCAAAATAGATTTGAAAAATTGGAGGAATTGTTATAAAATGTTAAAAGAGACATTCAAATGATTCAACAAGTGGAAATATAAGAAATAGAGTTCCAGACGTACGGTTTTGGAGAAGGAGGATACGTAGAGTTCCAAAAAATATGAATTCATCTTAGCCTACTATGAGCTTCTGTTCTAGTTTTTTTTGCTCTTATCTTAGTCTCTTAATATGAAGTGAAATGCTATTTAATTAATAATTAAAAAATCAATTATAATTCTTTTTTGTACTTTTATTAAAATTATATTAATATCATTTATTAATTTTTTTAGTTGACTAACAACTTATGACCATGATTACTTTTTAGTTTTGTTTTGGATGAAAGAGTAGTGAATAAGGAAGCCTATTACTAACCAACCAATCCACTTTTTCTACGGAACTCCATTTCCAACCTCCAACTCGAAAAAAAAAAAAAGGATGATTTCAAGTACAAACAGCTTCATATTAGAATATTTAGGGTTAACCACCAAAATTGTCCCCGAATTTATAATTTGCTGATAAAATTGCCCATAAATTTTTAAAATGATAAATATGCCCATCAATTTTATTAAAACGTTATAAATATACCCCAACGTCAAAAAAACTGAAAAACGTTGACAGTGGAGTTTAATGTGGCAAACGGAGCATCTACGTGGCAATTGATCTTTTCATTCTTAATCTCATCTCTGTTCTCTCTCATGTAAAAGGTAAAGAAACTTCTCCCTAAAAAAACCCTAGCCGCCACCCACCACTATCCCACCACCCTAGCGTCTGAGAATCCTCTGAAGCTGCCTTCCATTTCACAATCGCATTCATCATGTCCCTACTATGGTAGAATCACATTCACAAATAGATTTGGGAAGAATTGAGCTAAAATTAGGGTTAAATTTTTTTTGAAGAATTGAGTTAAATTAGGGTTCAATGATGCACATTTGGGGTACAAAGGGACTTAAACAACGTTAATAGAGTGGGTTGCCACATAAGATACTCTGTTTGCCACATTAGACTTCATCGTTAAAGTTTTTTAAGTTTTTTGACGTTGGGGTATATTTGTCACGTTTTAATAAAATTGATGGGCATATTTGTCGTTTTCAAAATTTATGGGCAATTTTATCAGCGAATTGCAAATTCGGGGGCAATTTTAGTGGTTAATTCGAATATTTACTATCAATAACATTAGTTTGGGATATCCAAAAGCAATATTTTTTTTTGTTAACATAAGGGCCAAAGGCCCAAACAAACTCGAAGTAAAACAGAAACTGAAGGGGGTAGACAAGTCCCCATATAAGTCCAAAAAAAAAAAGAAGTCTCCATAGCATCACAGTAAGTCTATTATCCAAAAAAAAAAAAAGGATCCGAGTAAGTCAGTAATTAATTACTATTAAAACCAATTTATTTTAATTAGGGATAACTATATTTTTTTATCATAAAGGTTTGAGAATAAAATCAAATTAGTTATAATGCTTTTATTTTTGTCAAATTAATCACTAAGGTTTCAATTGTATTTAAAATTATCATTTTTACTATTTTATCCTCGTATTTGTTTCAACAATAAAAAAATCAAAAGAAATTTCTCTCTCCCACGTTTCTTTTCTCTCCCAAAAGAAGAGCTTAGATCCATGATGCAGGTTCCATGATTTAGATGCCTCAAGTGAACTCCAAGGTGTTCTACTTTTCACAAGGGTATGCAGAACACACTCAAATTGCTATTAATGTTATCTCAACTCCTTCTTTGAGAGTTTCACCACTCTGTCCCTTGTTACTGTGCAGAAACCATCTCCCCCGGCTCGAGCCACTGATTCAAACGGTGGTGACAAAAGATGTTCATGGTGAGATATATGGAAATTTAGACATATATATAGAGGTACACCAAGGAGGCACTTGCTTACAACTGGTGGGAGCATTTTTGAGAACCACAAAAAGCTTGTAACTGGTGATTCTGTGATAGTTCTGAGGGTTGAAATTGGTGATCTTTGTGTTGGGATTAAGAGGGAGAAAAGGGTAGTTAGAATTGGAATTAGAATTGGTGGAAATGGGGAAAAAAAAAGGGTAATTTTGTCAAAAATGGTAGTTTTGAACACAATTGATACCTTAGGGATCAATTTGATAAAAAAAAAATATTTGTGACTAATTTAATTTTACATCCAAACCTTTATGACCAAAATCATAGTTATCCATTTTAATTACTATTAAAACAAGTCACAGACTCAAAGTAACCATACCCTAATGGCCATTTTGCATCATAAAATTAAAATAAAATACAATGATAGTAAGTGATCAAGAAAAGAAAAAGTATTATAACTAATAATTAATTAATACTTAATTTAAAAATAAGGATAAAATAATAATTATAAATGAATAGAATATTTTTTTTATTATTAATATTAGCTGATTATTTTAGTTTAATTATATTTTTAACCGAGTTATCCATTTAAATTGATCCTGATATTTTCAAATGTTAATAAAAATATCTTCAATTTTGTTAATGATAAAATTATTCATCAATTATTTAAAAGACAAAAATGTCTAAATTTAAGTATTTTAATCCAGCCTAACAATTTCCTTCAAAATTTTAGAATTAATTTTGAAGCATAAAAATATAATAATTTTACAATTTTATAGTTGAAATTTAACGGTTTCATCTCTTTTTTATTTTTTTGGGTCTGATTCTCAAATCAAATAAAATCTTGCATCGCTCTCACCTTCACCTCGTAGCTGTCTTCACTTTTCCCTCCGGTGGCGGCGGTGGCGGCGGCTGAACTCTCTCCGACCGATCAGCAAAACACGGGTGAGCCTCGCAAATCGAAAATTCTAATACTTTCTTTTTTCCTCTTAGTTCATCTCTAAATCTAGGGTTTCCTAATTTAGGGTTTAGATGATATCCAAACATACCTGAGTATTCTTTCATAATTATCTGCACTTCTGTTTCTTCTGCCGTGTAAAGTTATAAAGGAATTCAAGTTAGGAAAATCATAATGCAGTGCTGAAAAAACTCAAGATTTGTGCTTTTGATTTTTATCCCCTTTTGTCAGTGATGCATATATGGCGTATATTAAAGAAAAATGGAAGACAAAACTATTGTGCATGTATAAGTAGGATTAGGAATGCACTGAATGTTATAAACAGTTTTCATATATTGTGTTTATGATGATATTGTTATGAAATACTGAAATTTGGCATATTATTGTATGTACTTTGATTGAATTTTCAATCTGTTGATGCAGCTAACTTTCCTTGACTGGAAGAATCTCAGTCTCCATTACTTGTCGATTAACTGTAAGTTTTTCTCATATATTTGGTTGTCCGGGTTTAGAATTTCGGGTTCTGTTCTTTTCTGGCACTTATCATATTTACATCTAATGCAACCCAAGATTGTTTTGTGTCACATAACTTAGGAGCAAAGAACTCAGGGATATGGCAACTAAACGAAATGTCCGTTACTCTTCTCTTCCAACAGACGAGGATGATGATACTCCTAATCGGAATAGACCGTACGATCCTCGATTTGATTATACACCAAAAAACTTGGAAAAGGTTCCCTGGAAATCCATTGCTCTAGCCCTCTTTCTGTTATTCCTTGGGACTGGACTCTTGTTTCTGTCATACTTCGTCTTCACTGGTCATATGGGAGGTGATCGGTCTCAAGCTTATGGCCTTTTAGCCCTAGGGTTTCTTAGCTTTCTCCCAGGTATGTTGAAGTTACCAGAATGTCATATGTGCTACTTATTTATACTAGTTGCTCTAGTTTAACATAAAGAACAGGGGAGTAACTGCTTCTGGCAACTCTCAGATTGCAAATATGCCTTTAGATGATTTTGGTGATAGTTATATAATATGAACCATAAAGATAATTTTGACAGTGTTTTATCTATCTAGCATGGCAAGCATATAGGTTCTGTTTTTGTTAGTGTTCAACTAAATTTGGGGAAATTAAGCATAGCGACTTCGCATTACAACATAAACTACGCTGCCGCCTTTTGTTTACCAACCTTTGTATTGAATCGTCAAAAGCTGTTTCAAGAGAACAACAATACGCTACATACTATGTTGTTTTTTATTTGTGTATGGAACCCTGTCTTGTTTGTCCATAAGATAGTGCAATTGCAATAGTAGACCAAAGAAATCGAGTTTTCTTATATCATGCAACCTTTCTTATTCTTCTGTTATCACAATCTTTTATTGGCTAATCCTGCAACATACTTCTATTGTTTTCTTGACACAGGCTTTTATGAGACTCGACTTGCGTATTATGCATGGCGAGGTGCCCAAGGATACCGCTTTTCTGCCATACCTGATTATTAGAGGGTTAACCTTAATCTCGCTCATGATAAAATTTGGTTGCTGCTTGTATGCTTGAATGGCTTAGATGGAATAAATTTGTAGAGAAGTGTAATCACATATGTTATGTAAGTATTGAATGAATTAGCAAAGTTTGGAAATTTGTTTGAACAGAAATTCTTATAACTGTCTTGGCACAACAAAAATACAATAGCAGGTTGAAGAATGTAACAATAGTTATTTTTGTTTCTTTTCTGTTATATTTGTTCATAGCAGTGCTACAGATTTGGAATATTATAATAAATTATTTCATGGTGCTTATTCATTTCTAAACACCAAAAGAAAGAAAATGTGTAACTATTTTAAGAACAATGTGTGCATGAAGATTATGTGAAGCTAAAATAAACCTTGCTGCTGACCCAATTATTGCTTCTGGTACTGTATAGATAATAGATTGTTGTGAGGATTGATAATCTGGCCAATAAAAACTTCAAAATTTAAACAAAATTATAACCACTAATATGGAATGGAGATAAATGTTATACTAGGGTAATATTAGATGTACCATTATACACATCTGTACATACCATTTAATAACACAGAAAAATGTAAATATTAGCACGAAAAAATGTAAATTTTTATGCTAATGTTTATATTTTTCTGTGTTGCTAAATAGTGTGTACAATGATATACATAGATTTATTCATTATACTATGAGTAACAATTTCATTCGGGGTATTTCTCAATTCTCATATATTCAGTTCCAAATCCAAATTGTTGAGTTCCAACCTCCAACTCTATGCTAGATATGACAGGAAACAGAACATGATTTCAAGTAAAAGCAGCTTTATACTTGCTATTAACAACATTAATTTTGGATGTCCAAATTCCAAAAGCAATTTGGGTGGCATGAAAAGTATAGGTACTACAATACACCATTACAATTACAAAAGTACATTATCATTTTGATAAAGTATATTGGATGCAAGAATTTTTATCAACAAGAAGCAACATCATAGATCTAATTTCTACTTTCTATGTAGCTCAGCTTTCAATTTCAAACAACAAACTCATGTAACAACCGTTGTTGTGGATTCCCAAACTTGTGTTGTTGTTGTTGCTGCTGCTGCTTCTCTTGTTCTGTCAAATGATAATCCAACAAATCATTCTCAGATGAAGAAGCCAAAGTCTGGTTACTACTCCTTTTGTTGTGTATCTCATCACCATTTGACATGCCTAATGCGTTGCTCTCGCGGTTCCTCAACTCGAGCGCAAGGGACACTTGGCTGCCGACAGCCGCAAAGTTTCCCAACGCGGAATAATCATATGTTGCATGAGTTGAAGCCGTTAAGCAACCATTACCATCATCATGACCATTGATTTGTATTGTAGAAGCATTTGAAAAAGATGTGTTTTTCATGTTAAATCTTTGATCACATTGTTGCAATTTCCTACTAGTCCTTGAAGAAGAAGAATCCATGAGGTTTTCACCATAATCACTACTTTGGATACCATGTTGAACACTATCATCAACAGCTACCAAATTTTCTTGTGACTCTTCTCCTTTGTTATTATCAGAAACTTGAACATCATCTCTTGAAGCTTTTGGTATGCTGTTTTCGGATAAGAGGTTGCAACTCATCTCAGAATCACCAAATTCTTCTTTATACATTT